>JAODXP020001823.1:0-5000 GCA_027497455.2 Sardinella longiceps | reverse complement strand
AGAGTGGCTCTTATGTGTACCATCACTCCCATCTGCTGGTCGACTGAAGGAACTGCAGGTAAGAAATTGGCAGTGCGGATCCTGGCAGAGAAGGGGGGAAGAAAAAAAAACATCACCTCCCCTGCTTGTTCAGTGAAATGTTAGCATTTTAGCAAACACCCTAAGGACAAATTGAGCCAGAGACCATTTTGTTTTTTAGTCAGAGTTGAGGCGTTTATCCGCTCCAGGGCAAAATTACACTTTCTATTTTCAGCTCACTTCTCTTAAAGAAAAAAAAAAATACAATTCTGCTCTTTTTTAATGAGAATGTGGGGGTCTTTTTTTGTTAAGTTAGTGCTGGTAATGAGATCCTTGATTCAGCAGTGTGGAGGAAAGTAATACCTCCTCTGATGATATCAAGATTACATTTTACCGCTGTCCTCTGAACAACTTACACACCATCGTTTTCCACCCTATAGGCCCCTTAAGACGACGGCGTACCTCCTGCTTCTAACCCTAATCTTAAAGGATCGCTCTGGAGTGAATTCAAGCCCTGTCGAACGAGCCTGCTAAATGCACTAGTTAGCGAGTGGAACAAAATAATTGGGAACAGCATAGACTGAAGGCGAACGCAAAGCACTTTACATTGAGTCAACGGCACCTCAGATCTTACTTTCCGTTTCGAATAATCAGTTTCCATTGATTCCATTGTTCGCTTCTGCGTATGCCGTTCCAAATTATTTTGTTCCACTCGCTAACTATTTCATTTAGCAGGCTTGTTCAACAGGGCTATACTTGAATTCACTCCTTTAAGAGCTTATCACAGTGTGCACCAAGCAGATTCACACCCAAACAATGAATAAGCTTATAGGCCATAGCCATTTCAATCTTCTACTGCATGTATCTGTATCAAGAATTCAGCACGTGCCATAATTCTGCTGTATGCCAATATCTACCCTGAGGCATTTGAGTCTTACCTTGCTAGTGAGTTTGCTGATTATCTGTTAGCCTTTCTGTCTCAGCGACCATTTTGGCTGACATTGTTCAACCGGGTTGGGCATCATTGAAGAGATGTGGTGTTTATTTTATTTTCATTTTGATCAGTATTTTCATGATAGTACTGGATAGCAGCTGCTTTCATCTTAACTGTCATCCGCAAATGATGAACATCTCTCTCTCTCTTTCCTCTCTCTCTCTCTCTCTTACTCTCTCTCAGTCTCTCTCTCTCTTTCTTTCTCTCTCAGTCTCTCTCTCTCTCTCTGTCTCTCCCACAGGGCCCCTGGGGTATGTCTGAGTTATAGACTCTTGTCCCGTTCTTCCTCCTCTGCCTCCTCTTCCTCCTCCTCCTGCTGCTAGAGTCCTTGTGAGTCTCGTCATGGTTGGCTACGTCCTGTCGGATTCTTCTCCCTCTTCTTCTTCTTCTTCATCCCCCCTTCTTTCTTTCTTTCTTTCTTTCTTATTTGTTTTCCTCTTCTTCTCCTTCTTTTTCTTCTTCTTCTTTTCCTCCTTTTCCTCTCCCTTCTTCACCCTCTCCTCCTCCTCCTCCTCCTCTCTGCTCTCTGAGCGTCCTGGGTGGAATCCTGTGCCGTATGGATGTCTCGTCTTTCAGTTGCCCACACCTCCACTCACACACACACTCTCTCCTACACACACCCTCTCACAAATACACACTCACTTACTCTCTTTCTCTTACACACACAGTCATACATGCATACCCACTCATTCATTCACTCAGTCTCACACACACTCGCTCTCTCTGTCACACACATTCACACCCACCCACTCAGACATGCATACTCACTCACTCACTCAGTCTCTCTCTCTCTCTCTCTATTTTTCTCTCCTGTAGCTACCCTCTCCCTTTCTTTCTCTCTCTCTCTTTCTTTTTTTCACCTACACTTCCTACTTCTATCCCTCTATCTTGCTGTCTTCCTACTCTCAACTCTCTCCCCTCGCCGTCTTTTTTTTTCTCTCGCTCGATCGATTCTGTGCAATTCTGGCAGATTGCCCTTCTCACATCCTATATCGTTGAAGGTTTAGCTCAGGGGTCTGTGTGTGTGTGTGTGTGTGTGTGTGTGTGTGTGTGTGTGTGGTGGTGGTGGCGGTGTGTGTGTGTGTGTGTGTGGGGGGGGGGGGGGGGGGTTTGACTGGTGGTGTTTGTAAACGCTTTTTGTTTGTGTGGGGGCATGTATGTGTGTGTCTATGTGTGTGTGTGTGTGTGTGTGTGTGTGTGTGTGTGTGTGTGTGTTTGTATGTATCTGTGTTTGTGACAGAGACAGACATGTAAAATCCGCTGTGTATCTGCAAAATACAAGTCAATCTAAAGTTTAGCTTTACTAAATGCAAGCGATAAAATAAAAGCTTTCAATTTGAGCTTTAAATGCCGTGAATAACACAAACATCTGGTGTTCATGGGACCATTCAGTGCTCTTGCAGTATAGAGGTCTGGTGTACAGCTATTGCTATGGCAACAGTGAGCATATTGTACACAGAAAGTTCAGGTGGGGTGAATCATTAGTAATGTCTTTTAGAGCAATGTCACCAACTCTTTATAAGGGAAGACAGTGATTCCAGTAAAAATAAAATAAAATAAAGAAATATGATATAATGCATCATGTTTTTCAATGCACACTCTCGCACACACAATTCCCCCACTAGTAATTGGTTTCCGGCTTTGCTAGAGTCTATTTTTTTTAAATGAAGTAAAAGCGTAGTAGTAAATCAACCATAAATATATTTATCATCCTCTTGTCTGTGGACAGTAACAGCTCTCAGGTCCTCTTGTCTTTTATAATCTGTGGACAGTAACAAACATCATATTTCTGCATCTGTTTTCTACACTGGCTAGTGTTAATGATGACAATGTGTTTGCGTTTTCGCATATGGATTACACAGTATATTTATTGTTTAAAAAGGTACTATTCACAAGCTAGGGTACTGACCGCAATGTATAGCAAGTAAAGTGAAAGAATTTGGAACAATTTAGACCAAGCGCGGATGCCAAAGCTAACCTGATTCTCACGCAGATGGATGTTTCTCACATGTTTCTCATCCATCTGGCATTTCGTCGATTGCCTAGCTGTTTTCTGCTGTGACAGGGCGGGGTTGTATTAAAAAAAAATCTCGAACCTGATTGGAAAATTCAATGTGCCTGTCACATACTACTTGCTACGTCATACCTGTTAACATCCCGCCCCACGACTGTGATTGGATCCATGGCATAGAGGCGGGCTCGATTATGGGCTAAACAAAGACTTTCGAGCTCACGAAGTTGAACGAAGATGCACGAAGCACGAAGGGTCTGTGAGAACCAGGCTATGCCAAAACACTGAGTCAATGGAAACTACAGTTTTACTTTCAGTTTCGAATGTTGTAGGATCCATTGGCTCAATGTAAAGGTTGTTCAACGTTCGGTCTGTGTTGTTCCAAATTCTTTCATTCAACTCGATATGTAGTGTAGTCGGGATGCTCGTGCAACAGGGCCGTGCTTGAATTACACCATACTTACTTACTTTAACAGCCATGTCCTCCATCTTGAGAGGTAGCTAGGGTATGGATCAATGTAAGTTTTACTAATCATAAATTATTGGTAGTATTGACAGTTTTATTGACGAGCCCGAAGAATTTCTGTTCAAGAATGTCAAAGGGAGGATAGAATAAAAAAGAGAATGTCTCCCACATTCTTCTTCTGTGTGTGTGTGTGTGTGTGTGTGTCTGGGTGAAATATTGCCTTGCACAGTGCAGCACTGCTCTCCCAATCCCTTCCTTAAACAGGTACTGCTGCACTTCAGCTTTAGAACTGGATGTGCTTGCTGCTTCGTGACTGGGATTTAAGTCTGTGTGTGTGTGTGTGTGTGTGTGTGTGTGTGTGTGTGTGTGTGTGTGTGTGTGTGTGTGTACCTGGAGCCTGTGTGTAATGGTTCCTGTGTGTGTGTGTGTGTGTGTGTGTGTGTGTGTGTGTGTGTGTGTGTGTGTGTGTGTGTGTGTGTGTGTGAGCCTGTGTGTAATGGTTCCTGTGTGTGTGTGTGTGTGTGTGTGTGTGTGTGTGTGTGTGTGTGTGTGTGTGTGTGTGTGTGTGTTTGTAAATCTGTGTGTCCTTGTGTGCATCTCTTTCTCCAGGTCTAAGTCTGGTCCACACACATTCCAAACACACACTTTGTGGACTTTAAGTCTGCTCCACACACACTGCACACACTGAACACACACATACACACACACACACACACACACACACACACACACACACACACACACACACACACACACACACAAACTCTGTGGGCTTAAAGTCTGCTCCACCCACTACGCAGACACACACACACTCTCACAAACACACACACACACACACACACACACACACACACACACACACACACACAAAAACCACTGGCCCAAGGAAGAACACCAAATCCCCCGGCCACCTCTGCCCCGTCATTCTAGTCTTCTCTCACTCTTTCGCTCTTTTGTCTCTCACTCTTTCCCTCACTCCTTCTCTCCTTTTTTATCTATCTATTTATCCCTACCTTTAGATATTCTCACTCTTTATCCTTTCATCTGTATGCCTTTCTTTTTTTCTTACCACACTTAACTTAGTGAGAGAGAGAGAGAGAGAGAGAGAGAGAGAGAGAGAGAGAGAGAGAGAAAGGGGGGATTGAGAGGAATGAGAGAGGGAAAGAGGGATGGGAGGAAGTGCAAAAGAGGAGAGTGAATGAATGCTTCATTAGACAAGGAAAGAAGAGGGGGGATCACTATACAAAGGTGTTAAAAATAGTGTCTTTTGTGCTGTGTGTGTGTGTGTGTGTGTGTGTTTGTGTGTGTGTGTATTCTACAAATGGAAAAGAAAGAGGGGAATAGGAAGGTGTGTGTGTGTGTGTGTGTGTGTGTGTGTGTGTCAGTGTGTGTGACCTTTCCAGCGCTAAAAAAACCCTTAAAAACAGAATGCTAAAGAACACCTTGTCTAGCCATCATATAATATCCTTATATGCTTCCATTATAAAATGCACAAGAAAAAGAACAAGAGA
>JAODXP020001822.1:0-26565 GCA_027497455.2 Sardinella longiceps | reverse complement strand
AATCATAAAGAAAATGATAGTGCTTATGTATATTACTTGTATTTACAATACAATATTTGTGTTGAAGGATGGGAAAATAAACAGAGACCTTTTCCAGAGAAGTTTTTTTTCAATGGGCTCTTGTCAAAAACTCCATTGAGGAATCAATAGGAGTGCGGCCCTTCGATTGCCCAGCCTGCTGTCCCCATGCTGCGGCTGTGGCAATTGATGGAAACCGGAAGCTGTACAGATTCCGAAAAAATGAAGGGTAAGTCCTTGCAAGAGATTTTTATTTATAAATGTATCTCATTAGCCTGGCGAATGCCAAACTAAAATCACAAGTGATATTTAGTCTGGGGACATATAACATATAACAAAGTAACATAGTAGCATGACTACAGAATGTCTAACTGCATTCGAAAGTAGTCAAGGCATAGTAGCGCTGTCAATCAAATCAAATGGGAGGGTCCATCACGGGGCATTTATGAGGGAGGAAAACTGTTCCTGATATCAAGATGAGGATAAGGATATAAGATAAAATAAACTATTGTCTATTGTTGAAATAATTCAAATTTCTGTGCTTTGTAAAATGCTTGTCTATTATACAATTTTTTCAGAAATGCTGACAAACCTCTTCTTGGGGAGGTTTTTATAGCTTCTGATGCTGAAGTCAGCAACTTTGTGGACACTGTCCGAGCTGCAGCCACTCATGTGATTATCAATTCATTAATTCAATAATACATTCATAAAACAATTACATGGATTTCTGTATTATGTCATTGATGAAATGTTTGTTTATTTTCTTTTTTGGTGTTTATTTTTCGGGGTCCAGAAAGCAGGAAGGGGAAAATGTGGAGGGACCTCATGGGGAGCGGCTCGTGAGTCAGCCCACAAGTCCACCTCAAAAATCGATGAGGAGGGGCTGGAGATAGCCGTTTGCCGCCATGGCATTTTGAAGGGGGCATTAAACATGGCCCGTGGGGAAATATTTGCCTACCCCCTTTTCCTCCACTTAAAGTTTCCTGCCGCATTTATATGCACGGATGTGGCATGTAAGTACTGGCCTTATATACGCCGTGTGGCAGAGGTTAGGCCAGACATTAAGGAGCTCACCCTCACAACTAAGCCCTTCCTCTCAGTGATGCACGCCAAGGCACACTCCCTACAGTGTGAGGTAAATTTAAAGTTTACATTTCAAAATTGTATATGCAAGCATGGCACTAGATCTGAATCCTGTTGGCTGTAATTAACAACACCTGTTCTTACACGACAACTTCTTGAAAGAATTGCTGGAGTGAAATGGCCATTGAAAAATGGGGAATCACTTTAGGAATAGGCTTTTTTCACTGCAGGTGGCTGTAATACAGAAGGTTCTTCTATTGCTGTTTTTGATTGACATTTGATTGACACTTACTATAGTTACTGTGTGTAATTGCATTGCATCACGTTTATATTTACAATTATAATGAAATTGTCACTCTTACACATGAAACACATACAATACAATATCACAATACAATTTTTGTTGTTGCAGATCAAATGGGGGGTAAAAATCAGCCTGGTGCAGGCAAAACGCTTGGAGAGGAAGTGGAGCAAGTAAATTCCTACATGTCGAGGGTGGGCTCCACGACAAAGCATATGTCCAAAGCAGGTTAGTAGACACAGTTGTGTAAAGTTATAGTACATTGAAAGAGCTGATCCTCAATACTTGAAATATTCATGTTTCTAGGAAGAATGGATATGATCACCATTCAGGCCAAGGCCTGGAATGAGAGGAAGACCACACAACTACACAACTACCTGGCCCAGCGTTATGCCAAGGTATATCACTTTTTAAAACAACGACAACAAAAAAACATCAACAACAGATTTTGGAAACTTTTTGGTAACATAACGTGTATTTCAAAAGACATTACAGAAAACTGAGGACCTGAATGGCCAGTATGAGGAAATAAAACAAAGAATTGGTGCAGAACAACTGCGCCAAACAGTGGCAGATGTCCAGAGATGGGCAGAGAGTGGTAAGTAAAACAAAAAGTGATATCAGATTTATGACACGTCACCGAAAAATTTGTACTGTACTGTTCTTATTTGCCCTATGAGCGAGGCGGTTGTCACAACTGCTTGTAAGTGTAAGAGTGAGAGGACTTTATTTTGTCCTTCGGGAAGGAAATTCTTTCTCTGCATTTGACCCATTCGGGGGGTATACACAGATGCATACAGACACACACAGTTGTTGAGAAGTGTAAGCGCAGGGCATATGTAAGCGCAGAGCTTCACACTTCTTAAGGTGCACACACCCACATCAGCACTATGCTCAATTCATTTCAGCTTTTGAAAAGGGGGTGAAGGATCCAGCCCGGATCCAGCACCCAGACCAGATGTTTCATGTTTTTAGATCGTGGGAAATGATCCTCTATCAGAAACCAGAGTCCCCAGATTTGGTACAATGCCTTGGCCAACTTAACCACAAAACCCCTATAAGAAGCTGAAAACATGCCAGGATTTAAACCCACACTTTCCAGGCTACCTACTTATAAGTTCCTTGACCACTGTGCTACCACCACCTAAAACCTCTGTATATTTGTCTATTTGTTTGCAGCATCTGAGTCCAACAGTCCTCTGCAGGACAAAATAGAGACACTGTTCATCTCTATCAAGCAGAGGAAGCTTGACCTCTATAAACGGAATGGTAACGATCCCATTTTTATTTTTGTTGTTGTTGTTGTTGTTGTTTGAATAGAATACAAAACTAATGTGAGTTACACTAATATACTGTGTGGTGTAACATGCACTGCTGCTTGAAGTAGTTGAAAGTAGTCATGCTTAATATTTGGCATTTACATGACAGACACCAACAAACTGAGAGGTCGTATCAGAAAAAAAATTGAGGAGGAGCGCCAGAGCCTCAAGGAAGCAATAAAGGCCTACAATGCAACACCTCTGGTTGACCAGGTTTGCTTGGCAACTGTTTTGGCCAACCTTGCTGCCAATTCAACTGAGCCACAGGTGTGGCCTTGGAGTGGAGGAGGTACAGTTATATTGTTGCATTACTGATTGCTATTAGTTATAAGGACCCCTTTCCGTCGTGCATAACCTGTGTGAAAACAGACCTTTTTCCATGTCTGTATAGTCTGCAATTGTAAATACATACAAGTACATAAATCAAACAAAATCAGACTATACACGGTATAGTTGTGTGTGGACCCTGATACACAAACACTCTCTCAAAGGCAGATTGATGCATCTTTTAGTATTTGGGGATGGGAGTCCGCGAGCAGACTGTCTCGCAGAAAAGGGTTCCATGGGCTGAAAAAGGTTGAAGACCCCTGCTTTAATGCATAAAAGTCATTAACACCACACATAATTCAACTGCATTTCTAACGTTTAGTGAAACTAAATTTATTTGTGTCTACCCTTTATTCAATTTGTTATTTCTTGTTACTATGATGGCAACTAAATATAATGACAACATTACAGACACAACCAACATCCTGCATCAAAAAACCATTTTTGATGTTGTGATGACCAGAGAGCGTCTGATGGAGGAGAGGGTCATTTTACAAAGGGAAATGGCCCAACATATGGCCACCTTAAGAAGTGAGGTAGAGGCATTGAGCCTCCAAGCAGCGGGACATCACTGCTTAGGTATGAACCTGTTTGTTTTGAAATGCATTGTTATTGTATATATGTGCAGTAAATGAGTTAGTTGTGGTTGCACAACATTTCTGTATCAGCTCATTTCTGTATCAGTTCACATAGCCATTATTGATCACATCTGCCTTGCAAGTCTTTGTTTTGAACATGTTCTTTTCCTTTGCAGAATCAACCAGTGGGACCTGTGGCCACACATGTCTAATGAAGCAGAGGCTGGCCAGGCTTCAGAACAGAACAAAAGTGGTCAGTTCGACATATGAACATAATGGCCAGCATATCGTCACGACTGACACTGACCAGGAGGATGACTCCACTACTGAGGATGAGAGTAGTGGTGATGAATTTTAGTGTATGTTTGTCAAGCCAGTTTGCTCTTGGGTGATTGGACGGTTTTTGTGCCTTTCAGATAGCTCAAAAACTATGTTATATTGTTTTGTTACTAAGACTTCCTGGCTAAAGTCCCAACCAGGCTGATTCAATCTGGCCCCCTAATCAATCCCCCCTCTGTAATTGGCTCATTCATCCATTCCCTCACTCTCCACCTCTAGCTAGTGTGTGGTGAGTGTTCTGGTGCATAATGGCTCCAGGTGGGTGCTACACATTGGTGGTGGTTAGTGAGGTCCCCCTTCCACTGTGAGCGCTTTGAGTACCTAAGGGTATAAAAGCGCTATACAAATGTAATGAATTGATTTATTTTCGTTAAGACGCGCCACAGTACACAGTGATTGTGCCTATTGTGTTTTAGCCATCTGAAGCCATCTGCCCAAGAGAAAGGCTGACAAGAAGGGCAGTGAGGAGCCAGCACGGCGCTCTGCAAGGTTGTCAGCTAAACCAGCACCTCCAAAGCCTGCACCCAAACCCAAAAAGGCAGCACCTAAGAAAGCAGCCAAGGAAAAGAAGCCTGCTGAAAATGGCGACGCCAAGGCAGATCAGGCACAGAAAGTGGAAGCTGCGGGAGACGCAAAATGAACGGCTTTTATTGGGTTATTCTGTGTACTTGGTGACTGTTTGAAATAACTATTTTTACCAAGTTTTATATAAGAATCATTTAGCCTATAGTTTCATTGTTGGCTTATATTTGATGTAGCCTACTGAAACGGTTTTAAAGTACTCTTGCAGTCATATCCATTTTTATGCCATTGTTTAACAAGCGCCGTCCTTACCCAGGAAAAATTATTATGTTTTAGGCTCCTTTTAGGTTTTTAAAAACTGCTGAATGTTACAAAAAATGGTCTTTTTTTGTTTTGGTTTTTAAAAGTCTAATTTTTAAAATACCAAACATTATCATAAGGCAGCTAAAAGTGTATTTGTAGAAATGTTTGGAAGAAAAGCTATTGAAACTTTGTCTTTTTTTAAAAAAAAAATCTATGTGATCAATGTGTAGGCTACATGCAAAAATGGCTAAGACCTTTCATTTTGAGACACAGCAGTTGGATTAGTCACTAAATTTGTTCATTTATGATAGGCTATCAACCCTTGTATAAAGTTCAAGTTTCAAGTTTCATTGTATAATTTCTTTCTTTTTTATGTTTCCGACAGATAAGGATAGGCTACTGAATTTGAAACAAAAGTAAAAAAAAAAAAAAAAAAAGTCTTTCAATTCTCAATTTGTCTGTTGTGGTTTCCCCCTGTATTGGCCTGAATTAATTGTCATAAAGGATGGATACAAGTTCATCAAATGAATAAAACACTTCATAGGCTATCTGATGCCTGCTGTTATTGTCCAGTATGACCATAGTATCAGTATCAGACCATTTATTCCTGTTTTGACATCGGCATCCTGTGACCACTTAGCAATGGTGTGTGAAACTATGGTTCAAAGTGGGATTTTGAGGAACTGAACTTTAGAATAAACAGAAATTCAGATGCATTCATACAACAAGGCCTTTTTCTTACTTCAGCACCTGTTAAAGTCGAGGTAAAATTTCCTACGGGGACATTCACTGCAGTGGAGACGCACACAAAGGTGAGAAACCCCTGAAAATTTCAGGGCTATTTGTATTACTGAAATATGCATAACTTAGTTGTAATAATGGAGATAGGTCTAGGATCTTTTAAAAATGCAATTGCAGGTGCATTTGAATTACTAGGCTACAATTTCTGTATGCATGCCCAGCATACGGAGTTGTGGTGAGGTATCACGGTCGTGTAGTGTGTTGGGTCCGTGTACTTTTTCGTTCATTCATTATTCTATTTTGGAATGAAAGATGAAAATGAAAAAAGGGTGCAACTTCTTGTCTTGTTTAAAGCCATACACGCAGAAATGGCTGTATTTGGTTTTCTGCATGTGTTGTCTCATACCATAATAGTAATGGGAGAAATTACAACATTTTTGATCGTTTTTCAATGTGTGGTATTTGTTTATTCATTTATTGAAATTCATTTGACTGACCTTTCCGTTTACCCGGAAGGAAAGTTTGCAGCAGAAAAGGTCTAGCTGACCATACGAGGCATACGCAAATACGCTCCAGACGTAGCCGGAGCCAGAGACATAACAGAAAAATAAAAGAGTAGCCTATTCTTTAACTGGCAAGTTTATTAATGAGCTGAAGTGCGCGCTCTTGCTCTTCATCCCACTGTTTTACGCACGCTTAATAAACACATTTCTCTTTGATATATTTGGGGCATTGTCGTTGGGAAGTCCATGTAGACTACACATGTAAAGGCTGGAGATGAGCTGGGAAGCTGATGGAAGATGCTGATAATCAGAGCTGTCAAAATCCTTTCTCAGTCACAGTTGGTCTACCCTTCCTGTCCTCTGTCCCTACTCAATATTGTGGTGGCGCTTGCATGCACTTGCTTGTGGCGCTTGCTTACTATGGATACGCAATCATCTCACGAGGTTGTGAGCGTCACAAAATATTATTCGCACACTCATCACAGATCAACCACATCTTTTGAAGTGTAGCAACGTTCCGGAATAGTGTTGCAACAATATTTGCAAAGTCGGCATTTGCCTCCAAATAAACCATGTAATAAAAACTCAACCACCTAGGCCTACTTCCAGAATTACTTCCAGGTCATCCGAATTCTGGGTGCTTAACAAACCAAAGACGCAACTCAGATGGACGCTTTTCTTTATTGCTCTTCTCTTTTTTCTAGGATTCAGCGTTTCATTTTCAGTTCCTAAAAGTTATCAAAACATGGTGCTTGGTTCCATTTCATAAGTGATATTCAAGCGTAAAACACTATAAACGAGTCCTTATTCATTTCTCGTGCGACTTCCAAAATAGAATAATGAATGAACGAAAAAATACACGGTCCGTGGTGGCTTTGTGTTGCCTGATCGCCTGGAGCGATTTCCAATTATTTATTTAAAAACCAACAATTACAAACTTTTCGTGTGATAAAAACAATTCCAATGGAGAACAATTCAATAGATATTATTTGTTTTAAAAATGTCCATTTAATTTCCAAGATGAATTAATCTGTCATTAATCCTTGCTCGAATGAAGAACAATCTAAATTCTGCGGATGTCTGTCCATTCTGGCAACCTAAATGTCTAAGCGTCAGAAACCTAAACGTATAGACACGTAGAAGTTTTTTAGACACATCTATATTTTACAGAATTGACTTGGTCTTCTTTTTATGGTGTATTAAGGATGAAAATCATGTAACAACTTGCTTTTGTGCTTTCTGTGTGATTTTGAACCTCTACAGTGGCACAGTTTAACCACCACCCCCCTTTCTTTCTTTTTTCTTTTTTAATTTCCCGCCAAAAATAAAATGCTTCAGTGAACTACAAATTTCGGCGCCATTGTTGTAAGCACCGTTGAATTGCCGGGTGTACAGTATGGGAAATGTAGTTCAATCACGGAAATGTCTATATTGCTAAAATATTAATGCAAACAATATAAATTACTGAAGAGATATGTCTTAAATACTAATATTTCTCATATAATTGAATATGAAGTGAAATGAATACATTGATGTTATATTTTCTAAATAAACATTATTTATGCATGTCTGTGTTAGAGAAGGGCCAATGACGAAAATATATGTTATAAACTATGTCTTAAGTAATTATGATATGAAATTTCAGACAGATCTGATAAGTGGTTCTTGAAAGAAATGCATTCAAAGTATGCATTTTTTACACATTTGGGAGGCGCCACTGTGTAAACCAGGGGTCCTAGGGCACTAAAAATTTACATGATGCTTCCTCACATCAGGTTGAACAAGATAGGTTATTTTCTTTCACACTCACATTATTTTATTTTTTTTCACAACTAGGCATAACATGGTGTTTGATTGTATGATTGATGTAGCCCAACAATCGTTAGGCTATGAATTGAAAACCCACAGAAATATTTTCAATTTTAGCCAAAACATTTAACATGGACTTCAATGCATAGAAAGACGGCAAAAACATTAGGCTATATTTTGAGGGTTTGGAATGGAATCTTTAAGTTACAAGCGAGACACAAATTTGGCTGATAAATCTTAGGCTGATAGTTCATGTTCATGGAAATCTGACTGTTTTCAAATTCAAGAACATAACGAAGGTCATTATTTGGCACCCTTACACCCACATGCATCATAATCAAGCAAGAAAATCTCACTTGTTCAGTAGATTATTTTCTTAGCAATACACCCTTTGAATCTAGCCTATCTGAGGCATTTCGGCTGAGATTTCTGACAGAGATGGATACAAGTTCACCAAATGAATAAAACAATTCATATATGATGCCTGCTGTTATTTTTCAGTCACTACATGGTCATAGTAAGGACATCAGACTATTTAATCCTGTTTTGACATCGACATCTTGTGACCAGTCAGCAATGGTGTGTGAAACTATGGTTCAAAGTGCATATCGGCCTGAATTAATTGGCATAGGCTAAAAGATGGATACAAGTTCACCAAATGAATAAAACAATTCATATATGATGCCTGCTGTTATTTTTCAGTTACTACATGATCATAGTAAGGACATCAGACCATTTAATCCTGTTTTGGCATCGGCATCCTGTGACCAGTCAGCAATGGTGTGTGAAACTATGGTTCAAAGTGCATATTGGCCTGAATAAAAGATGGATACAAGTTCACCAAATGAATAAAACAATTCATATATGATGCCTGCTGTTATTTTTCAGTCACTACATGGTCATAGTAAGGACATCAGACTATTTAATCCTGTTTTGACATCGACATCTTGTGACCAGTCAGCAATGGTGTGTGAAACTATGGTTCAAAGTGCATATCGGCCTGAATTAATTGGCATAGGCTAAAAGATGGATACAAGTTCACCAAATGAATAAAACAATTCATATATGATGCCTGCTGTTATTTTTCAGTTACTACATGATCATAGTAAGTACATCAGACCATTTAATCCTGTTTTGGCATCGGCATCCTGTGACCAGTCAGCAATGGTGTGTGAAACTATGGTTCAAAGTGCATATTGGCCTGAATAAAAGATGGATACAAGTTCACCAAATGAATAAAACAATTCATATATGATGCCTGCTGTTATTTTTCAGTCACTACATGGTCATAGTAAGGACATCAGACTATTTAATCCTGTTTTGACATCGACATCTTGTGACCAGTCAGCAATGGTGTGTGAAACTATGGTTCAAAGTGCATATCGGCCTGAATTAATTGGCATAGGCTAAAAGATGGATACAAGTTCACCAAATGAATAAAACAATTCATATATGATGCCTGCTGTTATTTTTCAGTTACTACATGATCATAGTAAGGACATCAGACCATTTAATCCTGTTTTGGCATCGGCATCCTGTGACCAGTCAGCAATGGTGTGTGAAACTATGGTTCAAAGTGCATATTGGCCTGAATAAAAGATGGATACAAGTTCACCAAATGAATAAAACAATTCATATATGATGCCTGCTGTTATTTTTCAGTTACTACATGATCATGGTGTGCCATCAAGTTATTCTTATGGACAGATTGGCGATCTGGGTAGCTCAACAATGGCGCCTGCTTACTTCCGGTAGTTTTCTCGGATTCGTCTATAGTTCAAAGTGCATATCGGCCTACATATATGGATACATCATTTGAGAGAAAAAAAAAAAAAAAAAAAAAAACACTTCATATCTGATGCATATTGTTATTTTCCAATCACTACATGGTCATAGTACTGACATCAGACCATCTAATCCTGTTTAGACATCGGCATCGGCATCCCTATTCTTCTACAAGTTCATAATTTGAAAAAACAAAATAAAAAAACAATTCCTATCTGATGCCTGCTGTTATTTTTCAGTTACTACATGATGATAGAACATCAGGTTACAGTAAAGACACAAGACAGTTTGTTCCTCTTTTTTTTTTAATTTATTGCTGATTTCAATCATTTACTGTAAGAGTGTTCTCTGAGATGGTGCACAGGTGTGACATCTGGTAGGGCCTGCTCTCCTGTTGCCTCTGGAAAACAGAGTTGCGCGCATACACACACACACACACACACACACACACACACACACACACACACACACACCCACACTTAATCAGTCATCATGTTCTTGGGTTAGTAGCAGATATCCCCACACCCGTTGTTAAATTGCCATTGTTGTAAAAAGTGGCATGACATAATACCTAGGGGGCAAAGGTCGTTTAACACGCATACTGCAGGCTGCTGTAAAAGCTTGTTCAACAAAAAACTTACTGTAGGATGTCCAATTATCAAAACCTGGGTGGACAACCCAGTCAACAAGCTGCTCTTTGTGTATTATAGGCCACTTTGTAAGTCAGTGTAAGTCTATCGAGTAACATCTTACGGAGTAATAAGGTTACAAGTTGAATTAATAGATATCCCCACAAAAATTGGCATGCTGACTATTTATGTTAAGATAAAAAAAAAAATAGTATTAGATGTTTTCTGAAATGTCATACCCTTGAACAGGCCTATAAGAAATAATGATTACATTTCCATCTGTAGCCTACCTTGAAATTTGAAACTTCCACATCACATCACAAAGTGTCCCAACTATTTTGGAATCAGGCTGTATATTGCAATAGGTAGTGGTCATTTACATCAAAGTCTGAAGTATTAAAGAAAACTTGCCTAGCCAAAAAAAATTCATCTCAACATGAATAGTCAGCGTGCAGTGCAAATTTATGTGGGAATATCAATTTATTAAATGTTAGATCCTATTAAGCCTAAATATCCATCATGCTACATGTCCCCCGACAACTTGCACCAAACCCACGATTGCCCTAAATCATGTCGGAGAGTAATTCACACGTGACAACTTGCACTCACAGATCCACTGCCGAGTTTCCCCATGATCACCTATGATTTATAATCTGACCCTGCAGCCTCAGACTCGTCTCTAAATTTGTGTAATGTGAACTTGGCAGATGAAGAAGAGGGATCATTGAATATCACTGAATGAAAATGAAAGGGTTCATCACTCAAGGTGCTCTAAGAGAATGCAGAGATGCAAGAGTTCAAAATGCATACCTGGGGCATCCTGGCTACCATCACCGGCATCTGATGACAGACATGGTACTGGAAAATATTCACACACACACACACACACACACACACACACACACACAGACGTAATTAAAAATTAATACCATTTACATACATAGACTCACCAGTCAGTAAGAGTGTATGAAACTAGGGTTCAAAATGCATACCTGAGGCTTCCTGGCTACCATCACCGGCATCTGATGACAGACATGGTACTGGAAAATTCACAGACACACACACACACACACACACACACACACACACACAGAGACACACACAGACGTAATTAATAATCAATAACATTTACATACATAGACTCACCAGTCAGTAAGAGTGTATGAAACTAGGGTTCAAAATACATACCTGAGGCTTCCTGGCTACCATCACCGGCATCTGATGACAGACATGGTACTGGAAAATTCACAGACACACACACAGACGTAATTAATAATCAATACCATTTACATACATAGACTCACCAGTCAGTAAGAGTGTATGAAACTAGGGTTCAAAATGCATACCTGAGGCTTCCTGGCTACCATCACCGGCATCTGATGACAGACATGGTACTGGAAAATTCACACACACAGACACACACACACACACACAGACGTAATTAATAATTAATACCATTTACATACAGACTCACCAGTCAGTAGGGTTCAAAATGCATACCTGAGGCTTCTTGGCTACCATCACCGGCATCTGATGACAGACATGGTACTGGAAAATTCACACACACAGACACACACACACGTAATTAATAATCAGAGATGTATAGTAACGAAGTAGAACTACTTGAGTAGTCCACTTAAGTACTAAAATGCAGTATCTGTACTTTACTGGAGTTCTATTTTTTTTCTCCTACTTCCACTTTTACTTCACTACATTTCTTTGATAAATTTAATACTTCTACTTCGTTACATTTTTGATGTGATGATTAGTTACTCGTTACTTTTGTAAAAAATGTTACAAATCATACCACATCCAATGCTAGCCTATCGATGTCAGACCAGACCATCACCAGGTTTTCCTTATCATTATTGTGCAATTCAAGCGGTATAAGAGACTTAATGAATGAATGCTGTCAATTGGGAATGATTACCAAGGGTCAGTTTACTGCTCTATTTCGAGATGGAAGAAAAACACCAAGTTCTTTAACTTTGTAGTGTGGGGAATGGTGGTGACCATTCCTGGCCCTACTTAGAGTCCATGGCCGAACAGACTATTTCAGCCAAATAAATGTAAAACAATATGATATTCAAACTTTCGACTGCTTTCTTTAAAGTATACTTCTACTTTTACTTTCAGTACTTGAGTAGCAATTTTTAAAATACTTGTGCTTGCAATACTTAAGTACAAAACATTTTGAATATTTTAGTACTTCCACTTAAGTATGATGTTTAAAGAACACCTCTACTTCTACTCAAGTCAATTTTTTGATATGGTACTTTTGACTATCGTACTCCACTCCTCTATTCCAGTACTTTATACAACTCTGTAATAATTAATACCATTTACATACATAGACTCACCAGTCAGTAAGAGTGTATGAAACTAGGGTTCAAAATGCATACCTGAGGCTTCCTGGCTACCATCACCAGCATCTGATGACAGACATGGTACTGGAAAATTCACACACACAGACACAGACACAGACACACGCACACACACACACACACACACACACACACACACACACACACACACACAGACACACACACACACGTAATTAATAATTAATACCATTTACAAACATAGACTCACCAGTCAGTAAGAGTGTATGAAACTAGGGTTCAAAATGCATACCTGAGGCTTCCTGGCTACCATCACCTTCAGATGTTACAGGCATATTCACTGAAAAAATAAAATCCAAAATTAAAATCCCAAATGTTCTCGGACATCAACAGAGAACAATTTTGTAGTACATATGCAATATGGCATATAAAACAAACAATAACAACACAATAATAATACAAATATTTCTTTTATTTTAAAAGTCTTGAAAACTACAAAAACTATAAGCTGATTGCACTACCTATTACAATGCAATGGAAATATAGTAAAATAAGACATAAGCTATGGGATGTCTGATCAGACTGTGTACCCACCATTCCTGCACACATCATGTTCCTTTTACTATATGACATGCCTACAAGTAGCGGGAACAGAGGCTCCAGCGTAAGTGTTACCGACATGCCCAATTTGGGGCTGAGACTAAAGGAGGTTAAAGGGCAACTTCAGTCAATTTCAACAAGAGCTGTATTGGTCAAGCCCTTGTTGAAATTGACTGAAGTTGCCCTTTAAGTTAAGGTATACAATACAAGGTAAGGTTATATATTTTGGCAGTGCAGTGTAATCCGAAAAGCCGATTTGACTTGATTCATGTACTTACACTGGAGGATCCTCTCATAAAAAGTAGTAAGATTTTGGCAGAGCTCCTGGCTGGGGTGAAGTGTTGCCATTCCTTGAGGCAGCATCATGGCTGCCTTATAGCCTCTTTTGTTCCTCTTGGCCACCAATAAGACCGGGAGGCACCCCACGGCCAAGAGCTTGTCCAGCTAAAGATAACACACAGAAAATTTCATTGTTTGAGTGTACATTCACAAAATAAGTGTTTTAATGTGCAACAGAGGTACAAAAAGTAGGCACTAATGAGAGGGATGTCTAATTATGACTGTGTGTGCGGGGGTGAGACTGAATAAAAATAACAGAATAGAATTTGTGGTTACAGATAGTGTTCTGAATCACCGATCGGACACACACACGCTGAGCAAAACATAACCTCCTTGGCGGAGGTAACAAATACCATTAAATAATTACCATTAAATATGAGGAATCGATAACCGCAGCCCGGTTGCGGTTTCTTTGAACGCTCTGGGAGAACTCCTGACTGCAGTCCCGGAATTTGGTCCTCCTCTTGACCAGCCTCTGTTTGTGGGGCAGAACCTCCTTGCAAACCTTGCAGGTTTTGCATGATATTGGGAGTTCTGCCCCACAACTGGGGCATGTTCGTTTCGGAGCTGGCATACTAAACAGACAGAATTACATTTACTGCAGAGTAACACATTGCAAATCTTATACAAAGATGGGAAGAAGCAATATACAAACACTTGGGCAACTGTTCTGATCTGGGCAACTTGGGCAGTATGTTCAGATCTGTTGCCCCATGCAACCATGCTCCAGGCTAACATGTGTTAAGTAACTGTTAGCGAGAAATATCTAAGTTAGGAAGACATTGACAAAAGCTGAAGTAAATAACAAGACACAACCACACAGCTTACTTTGAAGTCACACACAGGCAAAAGTGCACTATTTTTTGAATGAGTAGTGTGTGATAATCTGACATGATTTGATCTGAACTGATCTTTTGATTTTAATTAGCTTAATTAGCATATCAACAGCTAGGAGTTGAATCAAGCTATCTATGATATAACAGATATAGCAAAGCAGTGAAATACAACGGACTAAGGAGACTGAAATATACATAAATTATTATATTTCAGTAAGTTATTGTTATCATCTTATCATTTTCACTCCTTTGAGTAATGGAAATGTATGCAAATGCTTCTTACCTTGCTCTCTTGGACTGTGAGAAAAGCAATATGGGTAATATCTTGTAGAGAAATTTAAAGGCACATGCCAACACTGAGATTATATTAGTCTTAGTTGTACATTTTAACATACAGGGAAAGGTAGTAGTTCACCAAAAAGCATACATAATTGTAAAAAGTCATAGACATTGAAAAACATTTAGTGTCAGGTTTTTTGGTGTTTTATTAAAATTTACTGAGTTAGATAGTGGCAGTAGCTATACAGTATGAATTCAATGACAGAAATTGATCCAAAAATCAATTGTGTCGATCAATCAATTTATCAATCATGAATATCAATAAGACATAACACAGTAGAAACACTGAGGCATAATACAGTAGCAGTCACAATTGGATTAACAGCAATTATTAGGTTTAAGGGGCAATTATTTTCACATAATAGTCCAGTTCCTTATGTCAAAATAAGGGTTATGGGGGTATTAGCCAATATTTGCATTTGCTCAGATGTTTTTATGGCCATATTGAAGTTTAAAGAGCGTCCAACTTAAAACAATAGGCCTACACCTTAGTCCAATTCAAAATAATAGTTTATGCAGTGAAGTATCCATTCATTTTTGTATTATTTTTTTTGAGAAATGCACCAAAATCCTCATTTCCCCCTCAAATGGGAATAAGATTTGAAGTAAGGAGGGGTATGCTTTCCAAAAATACATGTACACTCTATATGGAATGTATGGTGAAATTAGTTTCCCCTTCATACTTAAGAGGCCAAAATAAAGTTGTGTATATTTTCACGGAAAATCAACAAGACCATTGATTTCAACAGGAAATTAACTTAATTTCCATATATTCTGCCACAATGACATCTGGGCAAAAGCAAACATTGATTTACTGACTCATCATTACCTTACACCAAAACATTTCCACAAAATGACATTACGAACCAGACTATAAGGCCATGTGGGATTTACAAGCATTTTTCATATAATCTATTTAAAAGGTGGCATGTTGTGTTTACTTCAGTTATATTTGTCCGCATTTTAAATTTGAAACTGTGAAGTGTGACAAATATTGGCAAAATAAGGAATCAACAGCTCTGTATATGTAATATGTTTGTTTGATTGGTTGGATGCTTAAATTTCTTTTAAAATTTCTTGTGTTATTTTACGAGTTACCAGAGGTGCAAAGCACTTGTTGCCTTCTTTGTCTCCATTCTGCAGTCCAACTCATTCCAATCCATGTCAGTTTTGATGTGGGTCATTGCGATTCTTGAGGTCATCTGATGCGGTATTAATTTACAATGTTGACCATTTTAAAATAAAGAAAAGTCATTGAATTAGAGGGTGCATCCATTTCAGAAAGATCACTGAGGTTCTTATCAAATCATACATGATGATACATGATGCAGGTTATAATATACTGTGTTAGCTGTAAGTACCGGTACATGCCTGAAAATACAACAATCCAAATCATGATGTAAAATGTTAAAAAATCAATCTGGCACAGTTAAATGTAATTATACAGAGAGTTAGAGAGTGGTATGATTTATCTCTTCCACGACGTGTTCTCCTGGCTGCGCCTAAAAAAAAGAAGAAAAATGAGTCTGAGACTGTACCGATGTAAGAAGAAGCAAAACTGATTGTGCATTCAGATTGCAAGTCATATAAGCAACATGTAGTTTCTTTTTGATGGAGGCTTTAGTAAAAAATAATGGCTTCTTCCATTAGGCTACCATCAGGCCATAAGGCCGCCTTCTTTAAACAAACAGTGAGTAATGTCGCATAATCCAGCACAGTTCTGCACCATTTTCCGACTACAGCAGTAATAACCACCTTGCCTTGCTCAAAATGAATACCAACACCAAACCGCGACACAAATAAAAGGTTTCGGCTATTAACAGCCCACTCAATCAACCATTAACACCTTAAGCAAGCAATATTTATTTGATTGTCGTTGTATTCTGAAAGTCAGCCACCTCCACAAAACTTCTTCATTACACCAGTTTATGCTTAAAGACCCCCTCTCCAACTCTTTTCCCCCTTTAAACATACAGTATGTATTTCTGTGTATACCATGTTCATAAGTGAAATTAGTGGCTAAAAAAGCCTATTATATATTCCCTTTATTAAAACCAATTAGTTAAGTGTTTTATATAATTTCTATTGCTGATTAGTCACCTTAAAGGAAAATACCGGAGTAAGTTCAAGCATATCCCTGCTGCACGAGCCTTCTAACACTTTACATTGAGTCAATGTAACCTCAGATCTTACTTTCGGTTTCCAAGAGTCAGGTCCCATTGATTCAGTGTAAAGTGCCTGTTCGCTTCTGCGTTTGCGTTTGGTCTGTGCTGTATCAAATAATTTTGTTCCAAACGCTAAATAACGCATTTAGCAAGCTCTTTCAACAGGGCTATGCTTGAATTCACTTCGGTATTTTCCTTTAACACTGAGGTATAGCTTGCAAGCATGGGGCAATCATGGAATGAGTAACATAGCCAAAAGTGTGAGTCGTGCCAACCAAAAATGGACACAAATGGACATGTTCTGCTGCTAGTTCTCTCATTTTGAGCTTCAAGCACTACCAGGTGAATGTCAGTCACTGGTGTTCCTAAATTAGCACCTAGAGTTTTGCAAATTTGGGGTTTGTGGTTTCTCCAAGCAGGAACACTGGTGGAAAATGCCAGATTTGTTCCTTCAGGATAGGGCCAGTGCAATTTCAAACTTAGGACCAAGTTCCATTAGACTGCAGAAGTCAAAGACAGACCATAAGAAGACAACACCCCAAGAAGACCGGTTACTCACTTTTGCTGCACTAAGGAACCGTAGGTAGGACTGTACGTAGGAACCAGAGACTTAAAAGATTTGCTCAACTGTACCAAAACCGGCTCTCACTAGAGACTGTGAGGAACATATGGATCTTCCACACGCTACTGAAGCCCTGATACTGACTGTAAACTTTATGGCCAACATGTTTTTTGTTCTTGTCCTCATTTGTGTGTGAGAGTGCAATCTTCAATGATCCAAGCAACAAAGGCTATACCAACAGAACAATATAACAGGCCATTTTGGCACATTTTTGGTTCGCACTACTCACACGTTTGGCTGTGTTACTCATTCCATGATTGCCCGATGATTACAAGCTATACCTCATTATAACATTGAGATATAATGGGCCAAAGTCAGGTTTCCTTCCTTTTTGTGCTCGGTTTAGTTTATTTGCAAACTTTCAGTGTCGGCTAATGTTTTGACCTTGCTGGCATATCAGTTAGTGTATTTGAAACCTGAAGAAATGAGAATAAGAAGTGACAAAGTCTAAACATGTATGAAAAATAATAGTAAATTGAAATTATACAGAAAAATGTATTACTGGAGTGGGTCTTTAAAATACAGGCGATTATAATGCACACACATCAATTACTTACTAATTATTAAAGTAGAATGAAGAGGGTGTTTTGCCAGTTCCATCAAAATGTGCGGGTCACCAGTTGTGCGACCACAAGTTTGGAATTGTCTTACAGGCCAAAGTCGGCTTTGCTCAGTCAAAGATGAGCACCTAAAAACAAACAAACAAACAAAAAAATTAGGCTAAATTAAAGCATAAATATATTACAGCAGTGGTTCTCAAGCTCAAGGCACCCCTATCAACATTTTTTTCATCCACGGCACCCCTAAGTTATATTCTTCCTTTACATCGCTCAATTGTGCATTAAGATAGGCCTACTTAGTATATGTAGTATTGTGGCTAAAATTGGTATTACAATCATGTTCAAAATAGGCATATTTTGCTACCATCTCCATCTTTCAAAAGCATGCCATATTCATATGCTTGTTTTATTTCTCACTTTGTCACGATGTATGTCAGAAGTAGAGGCCTTTGCAATGACAACAACCCAAACAATACCTGAAATGACAATAGAAACACTACATGTGGACTGCAACTTAGCTATTCAAATGCAAGTAGGCCTACTCTGACTGGATAACTGTCGGTGACATCAGTGTTTAAGATAAACATGATCCCTTCATGTCTGGTGACATAGCAGTGCCATCATTATTATTAATTGATTGTTTGAAATTTCACATTGCATACTGCTCCTTTAATATTCAGTTCCACCATATTTATCATCATTCTGGATATATTTGTCATTTAGCACTACATATCATTTTTCTGTTACATAGTTACATAGTACACCAAGTTACATAGGGTTTGTAGATATGAGGGTGAAAAGGCATTTAAAGCCATGCAGTAGTGTGGCCGAGATCGTTTTTATTGCCGAGTAGCCTACTTTCTTTACAAATGTTCAGAACATAATGTTCATACCAAACCATCAATCAGTTTTTTTTAAAAAAAAAACTCTCATTAGCGTGGATGTCCCCAAGATTTCTTCCTACAAAACAAATTATTTACAAAGTGAAGGGAGTTTTTCCTTGCCCCTGATTCTCATGGATGCTTCCCGTACTGTCTGTAAAGCGCTGCGAGACGATGTACTGTATTTGAGCGCTCTACAAATAAAATTGAATTGAATTAGCGACGTTTTATTTCGCTATATTTAAGAGCAATATTTAAGTTGAAGGAGCTAGCATCTTTTTTCACCAACCTCAGTGTGTGGGTCAAGCGTGCACTTTATCTGCACGGAAATATCCATACCAAGCGGTCTTTCGGTTCTTGTTACCTTCATTCTTTTTCTACCTGCTTTATTCATAGCACTGACTATTTGCAACAGTATCTTTAGCTAAGCTAAATGACAACTGCTCATTTTTTGAAATAGTAATCCTGACTGTACTTTGCGATGGCAGAACTTTGATGCATTGTGTAAACGAAACCGATCGTCTGGGAATAAATGTTTCGAGCCAAATGTAATTTAGTGGGTGTGGCTTGGAACTAGTAATTAAGAGAAACGATAAAATACAGTGGTTAAAAAGACAAACAGAGTAATGTAGACATTTAAAAGGGCATGGACTTTGTCAAAATTCAAAATGTTTCGCAGCACCCCTGGACTAGCCTCACGGCACCCACTTTGAGAACCCCTGTATTACAGTATGACCCCCGCCACACACCCTTGATCTTGGCAAAAGGTCCTCCTTCCACTGTTTCCATCTGGGAAACACACAGTTTGTCAAACATATGTACAAAAAATGAAGAGAAGACGTATGTTTACACACAGTGATGACTGATGTGTAAGTCACCCTTCCATAACAATGTGCAGGTGGGTCAATGAAGTGACACTCATTTTTACTTACTCAGTTTAGTGAAAATTTGAAAACTATAAAAGTGCCTACAGACCAAAGATCCACAACAAGACAGGCTGTGACATTCGAAAAACCTGGACATATACTACTCCCCAGTATGCAGCATGGTGTGCAAGCAGCAGAAAAGGCCTACTCACCACATGACCAGAACCTCATTAAATGATTGACTGCAGGTGTGATATTTGTCATGTACTGCATGCTACATGCTGCTGTCTGCAGAGATCAGTATACAAGCAGTATGGAGTAGTCATTTCAATATATAACAACTAGCCTATGTTAAATTGGAAGGCATAAAAGAATCCATTAATGAAGCACCCTTTAAAAGGTCCCATACTACGCTTTTTCAAAGCAAATTTTTTTACCTGCAATGTTCAGAACAGGCTGTTTCTCATGGAGATGTGTACCAGGTAACTAGACACCTGCGGGTCATTCCATGTCAAATCACCCAATGGGTTAAACCCCACCCCCTCAGAAATTGATGAAATTTGGTGTATGGGATCATCACACCTGAACATTTAATATCTGAAAATTTTAGCTCAATCAGACCAGCGGTCTCTAAGATATGCCAGGTCCAATTTTCAGATTTTTGCCAAAAATGGGCTGACCAGCCCACATTGACATTACCGTAATTTGCTTATTTCTGGGTCAAATTCAAATTATGGATCCTTTGAACTTTGACCATCTGATTGAGATCTTATGTGACCATCAAGTGACCCCTGGTCTAAAAGTTAGGTCAACATGTTCTGTAGACAATATAAAAAAATCAGAGGTATAATATTTTTTGTTTGTCAGCAATTTTAAAACAAAGTTTGGTTGAACGTGACAAAATGGTCTTTCCATGCTATCTGGCTACATTACATTCCAGTGTCTATGCTAAGCTAAACCTAAAACAAAGCTAAGTTTGGAGTTGGCAGACTAGGAAAATGCATGCACTAAAACAAAGTTTGGTTGAACTTGATAAAATGGTCTTTAAAGGAATATTCCACCTTCTTTTAAAGCCCAATTGGTTATTCACTCTCTTACCTAGAGTTGCATATGTGGGTAAAAGCACTTTGGTTTCAGTGAATGCATTTTCCTAGTCTGCCAACCCCAAACTTGGCTTTATTTTAGGTTTAGCTTAGCATAGACACTGGAATGCAATGTAGCCAGATAGCATGGAAAGACCATTTTGTCACGTTCAACCAAACTTTGTTTTAAAATTGCTGACAAACGAAAGATATTATACCTCTGTTTTTTTATATTGTCTACAGAACATGTTGAGCTAACTTTTAGACCAGGGGTCATTTGATGGTCACATGATCCACAAGGTCAAATTCAGGTCCAAAGTAAAGGTCAAAGGGTCATTTAGTCAAAATGGGTCTAATCATAAAAAGTAATCATATAATCAGATTCCTGGGGGTCTTAGCTTTCAAACGACACCAAGATCATTGAATTTGACCCCGAAATAAGCAAATTAGGGTAATGTCAATGTGGGCTGGTCAGCCCATTTTTGGCAAAAATCTAAAAATTGGACCTGCCATATCTCAGAAACCGCTGGTCCAATTGAGCTAAAATTTTCAGATATTAAATGTTCAGGTGTGATGATCCTTTACACCGAATTTCACCAATTTCTGAGAGGGTCAGGTTTAAAATCCCCCAAATTTTGGGTGATTTGACATGGAATGACCCCTGCAGCAAACACATTGAGTATTTCTCCTGTAGCCCATGGCAGACCACCCCTAATTAGTCAATTGATAATTTCCATTGTTCTCAGCAGCAAAGTGCCTGGAAACTTCTCTCTGACCATTTCCGAAATGGCATACTGCTATGCTTCATGTGCTACATGCTGCTTGTGCCCCAGCACACAGTGCAGTACACACTACTGCTTCCCACAATTAATTAATTGGCTACAGGTGCTCTACTTGACTGGCTGAGCCCCATATACTACTCCCCAGTATGCAGCATGGTGTGCAAGCAGCAGAAAATGGCCTACTGACCACATGACCAGAACCTCATTAAATAATTGACTGCAGGTGTGAAGCCCCACACTACTCCTGTGATATTTGTCATGTATTGCATGCTACATGCTACACGCTGCTGTCTGCAGGGATCAGTATACGAGCAGTAGTCAAGTAGTAGGCATTTTCGGAAACAGCCTTTTTCTCTCTTTTTTTTTTTTTTTGCAATTATCCATTCTCATTGCCCTCAGCTGCTTACATGGCTGCGAATGTTGTGGGACCCCACCCACCTTACCTTGTGACATACGTAGTTAGGAAAATTCTATGCAGGTGGTTTAAGCACACAGCAGCTGAACAGTTACTAACAGTGTAAATTGTCTATTTTAACAATTGAGGTTTTTTATCCCATTTAAAGTATGTGTAGAGGCAGTATAGGCCCAAGAAACACATTCAAAAGCCATAAAAAGTGATTTTTCATAATATGGGACCTTTAAAAAATAGATGACCGCATTGTTTTGTTTGACTGGGAAATTATTGAGTTCACGTGGAGGCCATATGAAGACTACACTACCCATGCTACCCATGTTCCTTTGCACACTCCATTTCATTTCAGTCTGCAAAGCTGCTTTAGGTATTCAACCATAGGCAAAGAGGGGGAGTGAATTTGCAGCACTTCTCCATATCTGGAAACCACAAGCAAGGCACCTAACCCCCAAACTTCTCCCCGGGCGCCGGATTAAAGGCTACCCACTGCTCTGTGCATGGGTGTGTGCACCTCATGGAGTGTGAAGCGCACTACTCCCAACAACTTGTGTGTGTCTGTGTATACATGTGTGTGTACCCCCCGAATGGGTTAAATGCAGAGAGAAAAATGTCCCCCAAAGCAGGGGTCGGCAACCCAAAATGTTCAAAGAGCTATATTAGCCCAAAAAAAAACAAAAAACATACCTGTCTGGAGCCGCAAAAATAAAAAAACCTTATACAGTATAAGGCAACATAGACTGTCAATACATAAGCTGAATGTCTACTATTAAAATGAAGTAGGCTACAAATACAAAAATGAACATTCAATTACGAATTACGCACCACGTGATTACTGTTGTATGATAGGCCTACCGCTGCTTCAAGTTTAGCCTAACTTCAAAAAACAGCAGCCTGTTGTAAAAACAGCCTTTTGAAAAGGTAAATCAAATGCCAAGTTAAGTAGCCTAAGTCAGGGCAAATGAGAAAAATAAACACTAACTGAATGAGGAATGTCAAAAACAAAACCTAATCGATTTGCTTTCGTTTTCAAAATGCCCCATTCTGTTAACGCTGCCGTTCGCTATCTCAGACGGCCTTGCATGAAATCCAGTGATTGTGGTGGCTATCAATAGCGCTTGACACATAAAACACTAGGACTATGTGTTGATTCACGCCGGATTTTTCCTTTAAAAGGCAGCTTGCTTAAAAATTCAACAGTCAGTCGAAATGAACAAAATTACAATAAGACAGATAATCTTCGATTTCTGTGCATTATCCTCTTCGCAAATGCCACAAAGTCTGTGCAACTGTCAAACGCAACAGCATCCTTCTCTTCCCCCCTCAGCTACAGACACTTCGGCTACATCATCGGACCTTGCACCTAATCACTGTTAAGTGTGTGATCGTGATGGACATCTTTTAAATCTCTCAGGGATGAGAAGTGGGAGAGCGTGCCTTGCTCTACATCCCTCACAAATACTGTCAGGTTGCGCTCGAATGGCAAAACGGCTTCCAGCATTTGAAGTGCAAATTTCTTAATTATTAAATCAAATTGAATATATTGACAACTACATAAATTTTTACAGCATAAGAATGTTTGTCTCATGTTTGCCCCCTAAAAAACCATAATACCATTTTCATACATTTTTGCAGAACTCAAGAGCTCAAGAGACGTGGGTTGCCGACCCCTGCCCCAGAGGAACAATAAAGTGCTCTTCTTCAATCAATCAACCAATGCTTCAGCCAATGCTTCTGCTACGAGAAAAGCAATATATGGGTGTCCAGACTAAATATCACTTGTGATTATTTAGTTTATGCGATAGCCAGGCTATAGGGACAGTGTTAGAGCTTAAAGCAGGGGCCTGCCATCATGCTTCCTGCTGCTGACCAACTTTATGGAGATGCAGATTTAATTTTCTAACAGGACCTGGCATCTGCACACTATGCCAAAGCTATCAGTACCTGGTTTAAGGACCATGGTATCCCTGTTCTTAACTGGCCCTCAAAAACACCTAACCATAAGCCCATAGAAAATCCATGGGGTATTTTGAAGAGGAAGATGTGAGACACCAGAACCAACAATGCAGATGAGCTAAAGGCCACTATCAGAGCGACCTGGACTGTCATACCACATCAGCAGTGCCACTGACTGATCAACTCCATGCCATGCCACATTGCTGCAGTAATTCAGGTAAAAGGTGCTCCAACTACGTATTGAGTGCTGTACATATTCATACTTTTCATGATCACACTTTTACGGTTAACTACAATTTCAAAAAAAAAAAAAAAAAAAAAAAAAAATTAAATGGAAATAAATCAATCATGAAATAAAATCAATCATGATATTCTAATTTTATGACCAGCACCTTTCTCGTCAGCTATGAAAATTTGGGGTCAGTCAGGCGGGCATGATTCATTTCTGCCACGCATCCCCACCTTCTCCATCCTGGTCTGGTATGGTGGTGCAACCAGCCAGGACAGACAACAGCTAGAGAAAGTAGTATGCAGAGCCTCTAAAATTACAGGCTGCAGTCTGCCAACCATAGCCTCACACTATAACACTAGAATTGCCAGGAAGGCTAGTAACATTATCTCTGACACCTCCCACCCGGCAAATCACTTGTTTACACTCTTACCATCAGGGAAGAGGTACAGAAGCATTTCATGTAATACCATCATGCTTCAGAAACTGCTTGAAGAGCTGCCCGCTCCACTTCAACACAAACACACACACAAACATACACTCACCCTGTTGGAAAGTGATACTGCAACTGTGTGTGTAACAGTAATTATATGTGTGTAGAGTGTGTGCATGTAATCAAACACGTTGGGTATGATGTAGAACACAGAGCAGAATCACCTTGATGACAATATGTGTGGAGGGGAATGGAGGAAAACAATGCTCTCTGCGTATACGCAGGTGTGCATTTACCTTGACGAGTGACCCAAGTCCACCAAACCTGGCTGTCTCTGTGCTCCTCTCCTTCAGACTGACAAATTCTACTTTTTCTCAGTGTCACACACCTGTGTGTTCTCCTCGCTCACAGCATCAGGCTTCTATACGCGAGCACACACACAAACACACACTTCAATGTTTCATTTAGATTGATCTATGTCGCACATACAGCCAACACCACACACACACACATATATATATATATATATATATATATATATATATATATATATATATATATAAATATATATATACATATATATATATACACATATATATATACACATATATATATATATATATATATATATATATATATATATACACACACATATATATATATATATATATATATATATATATATATATATATGTATATATACGGGCAATTCCAGCGTTATGAACGTGACATTTTCACAGAGGAAGCCAAATGTGTGTGCATTTGTGTGTGTGTGTGTGTTAGGGAGATGAAAAGAAAAGACATCTCATCCTACCTTTCCCATTGTGAGCCCCCACAGCCTCCTCCTCCTCCTCCTCTTCTGAGCTAGTCTCTTTCTTCTCCTCCTCTTTCTCCTTCTCTGTGATCTCTCCTTCCTTCTCCTCCTCCTCTTTCTCCTTCTCTGTGATCTCTCCTTCCTCCTTCTCCTCCTCCTCTCCTCTCTGGTTCTCCTGGTTGATGGAGTCAGAGATGTGGTTGCAATTCAATTGTAAATGTGAATGGTGGATTTTAACCTGTAATGACAGAAATAGAAATTAAAAAATAAATAAATAAATAAATATATATATAGAGGCAATTCCACGAAAAAAGTAAACCTCACCTTAAAACTTTAAGTCTCACCTACATGGACATACAAATTCTTTCAGAAAACTTCCAATACAAAAAAGTATTGTCTCGATGTAAATATTCAACTGAGCAAGTTTCGAAAGGATATCTGTTTGTTAAAATTTTTACCCTATTCAGCTATAATGTAAGTCTATGGAGGGGCTTATAATGGGCATAAGTGGGTGATAACACACTCAAAGCTGCAATGCTATCAGTTATTTTTCATTGTTATATTACTATTTCTCTTGTTACAGGTTAAAATCCACCGTTCACAATTGTTTTGTATCGTTTTGGAGGGTTTTTCCAGACGTCACGTCCATAACGTCACATCCATAACGCCATGTCTCCCAATGAAAACCAACTTTTTTTACATTTACATTTGAAATTAAGTCTTTCTCTGTCTTTACTGAGGTGTCCTGTTTGGTATGAATGTAGTAATATTTACATTTCTCTCGAAATTTCACACACTTCACAGCAAAAACTACGCTCTCTCAAAAGTTTGTCCGTTTTTCGTCACGTCCATAACGCAAATTGAAAGGGCTCATATTCTTATGATGCAAATCATGATATAATTTTTTTCTGTTTGCCTGTATTCAGCCATGGAGTTTGCAGAAGAATATGAAAAAAAATTGTGAAATACTGCTAGGTTTGCGGAGGTTATCTGGCCTTTTGTTCATCAATAATGCACGAAAATGTCACGTCCATAACGCTGGAATTGCCCATA
>JAODXP020001821.1:0-25599 GCA_027497455.2 Sardinella longiceps | reverse complement strand
AGTCTTCTATTGGCATGAATGGTTAATCAGGCGAAGGGAAAGGAAAAGTGAAGTGAACCGCTCAAGACTTGAACATAACATATTTGTTTTTCCAACAGTGTTTACTTAATGATTACTCAGCATGGTCTATGATTATTTTGTTTAAGTCTTGGTTAAGCTGGTTTTTTACTGCATGTGTTTTTTGATGCACTACAAGTTTCCCTGCTGTTAAGTAAATAAATGGTGTGAAAGAAACTTGAGCCCGCAGCCAGGCGTAACTATCTTGACAAGGTGTGGAGTGGAAAAACTGGCTTTTTGGCACATGGTCTGCAGATACAACACTATTCCTTCATATTTCTTTGTCTTTAATATTTATACTGCCACAAATAGGATACCGAATTTTGTAGTCTTTACTTTTTTCAAATTAAATAAAACCAATTCTATCACCCACAATATTTTGGTGCCCCTTGATTCCAGGCACCAAAAACTGCAAGACCTCCTAAGTAGGAGTTACTTTGGGAATAGTTTTGGAATGGGATCCCTGACCAAGGTGAGTTGATTACTCTTTATTCTGGAAAGGCATATGAGGTTCAGGCATGGAATGGGCATATGGACTAACGGTGGGCACTGTGATAATGAAATCAATATAAACTTGTTTAGGTGGTGTCCAGCATTTGGTAACACTTTATTTTAAGGTTCACATATTAGCCACTAATACATACCTAATTAATGCCTCTATTAATGACTTGTAAGGCATGTGTTATTAATCATTTGTTAAGCGTGTATTCACAAATGTCTTGTTCATGACTAATTAAGCCTTTATTCTTGATATTATCTTAATAATGCCCTAATAAGCCTTCATCTCTACTTATTAGTACAATAACCCGCCTACTACAAAAGTGGCCCATTTCTTATTTTCCTCATGTATGAATGAAGCGCACAATATATATAAGTTGAATAAGTAAATCATAAGGTAACATATTTCAGTTTAGAATATTTTTATTACATAATGTTTTTGTGTGTCTCCTATATGAGAAAACACCATTACATAAAATAGGTTTGTGTATGAAACATACGTTAAATGTACATAAAACTGTGCAGTCTTTATATATATTTTGATGAGAATGTTATATTTTTAATAAGATCTCTGCTTTTAATCCAAATGGAATTAGTGAAACAAGTGAGGTGAAGCACTGTAACCTGATCTCATGGCTGCATTGTAGATCAGGTTGGAAACACACACTGAGCTGGCACATTGGGCTAGCTCGTCAGAAATTAATGTACCGTATTATGAGATTTCTTTGTCATTGATTGTACATCATACAGATGCTAAAATCACAATTGCACAAATACAATAATTTTAAGTCTGCGGACTGTCCATGGCTGTATCTATAGAGGTTGTCGGGGTCTGGTCATTTTTACGAGCCAAAAAAATGTGTTAAATATTCATCATGATCACACAAATTGAGTGAGTGTGTGAGTGAGAGAGAGAGAGAGAGAGAGAGAGAGAGAGAGAGAGAGAATGACAAGCCCCCTGAAATAGCCTTGGCCAACCCTCTCTACAGCGGAGTGCTCCCTCTTGTGGCTTGTCTGACACCCCTTTCCTCCCTTCTGATATCTTACAACTTGAGGATCTTAGGGAAGCAGGTTATGTTTCCTTCTAGTCATGTATTTTGCTAGCTTTTAAAACGATCCAAAATATGGATACAAATTTCATGTACTGTATCAGTTTAACCTAATATCTCTTTTCAGATTTGTGAATCACTGTTAAATGGCAGACCCATATCAGGATGCATTATCTTGGACTTCTTCTTTTATTCAATTGCCTTTATATTGGTAGGTTTAAAAAGTACAGTACATGTATTATATGTTCATTACTTCAATGCTAATTATATCAGTGTTTTAATTTTTAGTAATTTCAGGCACCAAATTCCTGACTTTTTGTTTGTATCCCACAGCAGCCCTCTGCACAGAGACCAACCTGCTCAGGCCAGAGGGCACGTCTGTATGTATAAAGATGGAATATGAGTCTACGGCTGCAGCAGACATCAGTGTGGTGGAGTGGTATAATAATGATCTTATTATGAGGTATTACCCTGGCAACAAGTTAGTGGTCCAGCCCATGTACAAGGGTAGAGTGAAATTTGATACAAACACCTTCTCTCTGGAGCTGATGAATCTGCAGAAAAAGGACAGTGGTATCTATGAAGGTGTGGTCATTGAGAAGGAGAGGGGAACCATCTGTGTCGCTAGATACCACCTTTCTGTTGTGGGTGAGTGAGCATTTTACTCTAGGCTACTCATTTCATTTCTACAACAGCACCACGTTTATTGGTATGTTTTTGTTGTTGGTGTGTTTTATATTTGTCTTTTTTCTTACAGAGCCTGTGACTGCTCCTGTACTAACTGCGGTGTCTAACTGGTCCAGCAGAGACTCTTGTAATTTGACCTTGACCTGCAAAGTTCATGACCTCTCTTTGAACTTTAGCTGTAACAGTAGTGACTGTACTCAGCAAGGGGACCTCCCCATAACTCCTGCCCTTGTAGTCTTTGTCAGAGATGGACACATCATCTGTAACCATAGTAACCAAGTCAGCTGGCAAAATGCCTCTCTAGACATGCCATCATGTGAATTTGCAAGAGGTAAGAGGAAACTATTTAAGTAGACGATATAGACATACGTCTAACATAATTTGGATGAGATGTAGCTGAAACAATGTATGTCAATGGCTTACAGGGAAAGACTCTACATTCTGGATTTTATTGACTATTGGACAGATGTCCATTGCAGTGGTGGCTTTCTATGTCTTGCTATATGCATACTGTACATGTATCAGAAGACAAACAAATGAGTGAAGGTAAATTAGCAGGTAAATATTACTTCTGTATTTATCATATTTCTTCTTTTGACCATTATGAGCTTAGCAGAGTTCAACACTCAACAGTGTTCTGTTCTGTGTTTATATGTGCTTTGTTTGAGAGATATTGTAGTTATTGGCAATTGGGTTGATGTAATGGGATGTGTGGCTGTATATAATTTCTGATGTTCCCTCAAAGGTATCCCCTGCTGCTACCCTCTGCCATGCTCCAAAGAACTGCTGTCCAATTCATTGTCAGTTTTGCCCGGGTAAAGGGCTGCATGGCCTTGATAGCCAGGCTAGGACACCTGGTTCCGGCGACAGCCAATTTCTCGTTTAGCTTGACCACTGCATCAAGGATCGATCCATAGTTTTAGGTTTCCACAGCTCTGAGCTGGGCAGGCCAATTGGCCTAGGAGGGCTGAAAGCGAGGACATTGAACAGTACTGTACAACCCTTCAGTAGCGATTTGTTGAAGCAGAAAGTAGTACCTCCCCGCCCACTGGGATAGGTTTCAAGTACTTTTGAACAAAATGAAACTATGAAAGAATTTGATGCATTAGGCTTTGCAGAAACTTGTCTTTAAGTCTCAAGTTGGCTGATGTTTTCCTTTTGTTACCTTAGATCTTGCACTTTTGCTATGAGTCAAGTATTTTGTTTTTACATTTGCATTATTCTATCCTTTGTGGTATGTTTATATTTTGCTCAATATTTTTTTTCCAATGTATTAATAACTGTCTGATCATGTCTTTTTAGGTTCTGGACATTAACCTGAAGGGCTGGATGTACTGTAGTTTTATGGGCAAAATTCACAGGACCACACTACCATCTTGATATAGCTCAAAAGAATGTGAATCTTTCATGGTTTCCTGTATTATGTACTCATCAAGGATGAAGTGGTTGCTAAATGCCACACAGTTTACCCACCCCTCACACTTTGGCAAGTTTATCCACATCTTTACAGAATTTATGTCCAAAATAGAACTTTTATCACTAAATTCCATTGCTTTATCCTAATTACAAATTTAATTTAAATTTAATACCACGGCAATAATCCATCAACAAACATGAACCACTTGTGTTTTTATTCGTCTAAGTAATATTATTCTGCATACTGTGGGCCATTAGTGATCATAAAATTCATAGTTTACCCTCCTCTTATTTTACCACAAAATCGTTTTTTTTTTTTTTTTTTTGTTCCCATAGCCTTCCTAGAGTCTGGACTGTGGATATGTTTGAGTCACCAAAGCATTAGAATTGTTTATATATTTATTTATTTTGATTTATGTATGAATTGTGAAATATGTTTATAATCATCTATAGTGTAGTATGTTATATGTTTTTTTCTTCCTTAATTACTGATCTGTATTTTGAAGATTGATTGTGTTAACCAGAGCCTCTGGTTGTTATTATGCAATATTAATGTAGCCACAATAAAACAAGTATATTTCTAGATACTGTTGGTCTATGTCAATGACATGGATAAAGTGTAAACAGTAGTAATATAAAAAAGTAATATATAAGCAAAAGCAATACACAAGAAGTAATACACAAGAAAGCAACAGTCATATATTGTAGGCATTACAGTAGGCCTACATGTAGAGACATTGGAGTGAGTTGTTCTACTCCATGAACAGGCTTTATTTAGGCTATTTCTGTATTTAATTTCATAGTGCAATACATATCAGTGGGGTGAGTGGACCACTGATTCCTGTTTTTCAACTGAAGGGCTTAATTGTATACTGCCTTTTTAGTTGCTTGGTACAACATCTGGCGCAGTTGTGACTGCTACAAGCCAGTGTATAGTCTTGGATTGTGGTTGGCTACAACGTTTTTCCAATATATTAGAAAAGAAGTAGCCTACATTAAAACACACGAGAAAACGCACATAGCCAGGCGAACGCCGCCTGCTGGCTCCGCTCATTTAATTTCGTGAACAGAGTGAGAAACTGAAGCCACGATACTGTGCCCGGACATCACTAACCTCACGTCAAGATAACAAAACATTTTTTATACGCGTTATATACAAATTGTAGCAAAATGTTTCAAAACATTGCATAGCACATAGCGCTCTCTAGAGAGGGAAACGATTGCCAATGGAGATGTTCCAGAATCTTTGCATGAAGTGAAACTGTGTGAAAGCGATGATCATATCAGGCTACGGGACACTAGCCTGACATTGCTCGCCCATAATTCTTCTGCTCATCCGTATTCATAGTCTGGAGGTCCTTTAACCTGAAGCGATTATAGGGCGGAAGTTCTCAGTTCTGGTTTGAAACGATTGGACAGCTCGTCTAATCAGCTTAGCTGATTGGCCGGTTGTCTGTTAACAGAGTAAACCCTCCCCAGAAGGCCGGCTCCAGACCATGAATACGGATGAACAGAGGTATTATGGGCAGGTTATGTCAGGCTAACAGGACACATGCTGTTAGTAACAATCACAATTGCAAGATGCAGTAGCACTTCCTGATCACAAGAGGTCAGTACAACTCCATGGAATAAAAAAAGTCTGTTAACCAGTGAATCACACACAGAAAGAGAAGTCCTGTGGCCTAGAAGCGGCAGTCCTCACTTCAGTTCAGCAGACTTTACAGTGGATGACTTCACAGTAGCAATCTTGTAAATCAATGTCCAAATATTGATACATTTTGAGACAGTGATGATGTTGAGATGGGGCAGCTTAAAGGAATGTACAGGGGGAATTCCAGCATAGCCCTGATGAAAGAGCTTGCTAGATGTGCTAGTTAACGAGTGGAACAAAATAATTTGGTAAAGCACAGACCGCTAGAACGCTAATGCAGAACGCTAATGCAGAAGCAAACAGGCACTTTACACTGAATCAATGGGACCTGACTGTTGGAAACCGAAAGTAAGATCTGAGGTTACATTGACTCAATGTTAAGTGTTTTGCGTTTGCGTTAGGTCTATGCTGTTCGGAATTCTTTAATTCCATGCGAAATATATTGCTGTTAGAAGGCTCGTGCAGCAGGGCTATGCTTAAACTTATTCCGGTATATTCCTTTAATATTGTGGTGGGCGTTCAGGCATTTCAGCAGGAACCTTTATAAGATAGGAGCAGCTACAAATGAGGAAGATTACTGGATGTACATGGCAGCGTCTGCACCAATTAGTTGATGACCACAACTTGTGTGCTTGGCTTGTGTAAGTGAAGAGAAAAGCACAAAGCCCAGCCGTGCCACCAGGATGTGTCCACTGACTCCACTCATCTGAGGCGTCGGGGTTCCATAGCAACAGGCAAATTGCAGGGGTAAAGACCAAGTAAAGCCCTAGAGAACCGCATGCAGCCAAACGCAGTCCTTGCTTGGCCCTCCACAAATGATGAGGAGTCGCTGTCAGACACATAAAGGCAGAATCTGGCTTTTATATCCATAAAAACAATATTCTGTGGGGATGTCGGTGGCTCAGTTGGCTAAGGCACCATACCATAAATCTGGGGACCGGGGTTCGATTCCAACCCAAGAACATTTCCCGATCCCTCCCCGTCTCTCTCTCCAACTCATATCCTGTCTCTCTACTACACTGTCCTATCTAATAAAGGTGGGAAAAGCCAAAAAAATATCTTTAAAAAAAAAAAAAATCAACAACAACAAACAATATTCTGCGTTTAGGACTCTTGGAAGAGAATCTTGCTTTAAAACATGGTGGGACCTACAAAAGTGTGAGGTGAGTACAATAGTACCGGTATAATTAAGACAATTTGATTGTAATAGGAATGTAGCTGAGGGAGAGAACAGTGACCCCACCCGGTCTCGAACCCGGGTGCTAAATGTGCAACTTGACCGCAACGCCAAAGGCTCGTTGGTATGCCAGTCAGAGCGCATACTCAACCGTAGTGACGGCACTCCGTCACACTGCCTTCCCCTTCGGGAAGCGCACTCTTGCGCTTCACGCATACTACTGCCATACTTCTCCCATCCCAGGGCACCCCACATTCTAGTGCTTCACCCATCTCTGGGGTCCCTCACACCGGGGTCAACCAATCCTGGAGGTCCCTCATATGGCTCACACATTGGGTACGCCTCCGATGGCCTCACAGTCACCATCCCACTTCTGACATTCCAAGCAACATAATTCATAAATGTATTGTGGATTTTATCCTTTTGCTTTTGCTTTTCCTCTCAGCACTCAGAAAGGCAGATCAAATTCACTGCTAGTCCTGTTTTCACTCAACCTCTGATTACATGTTACCTCCTTGGGAGCAATTTGGGTCCACGATTGAGGAGTCAAACTGCACAAGTCCACCTCTGTAATACAACAATCTTCCACACACAGCACTAAACCAGCCACGAACTTGCCCACAATTTTCTATAAAAATTCACTAACATACAAAAAAGACTTGGGTATAATTCAACTGAATCAAAAATGGTGGCGGTGTTTAAGTTATCCTCATGCCACAGAACTGTTTAAGTGAAACAACACGACAATCCTACAGGGAACTCCCCAGAGCTGCTTTTGTTATTGATTTAGTAAAAATCAGTCTAAAGTCAATTAACAATGAAGATGAATTGGATCTGGCAGTGAGAGTGTGAAGGTACCCAAAGTACAAACATATAGTACAAAAATAGTAAAGAAAAGAAAATGGAAAATATTTACAAAATACACATAAAGTTACTAGGCTAAGCCACCTCAAAGCCCCAAGGCTATACTTGAGGAATAGAAATAGGTACCTCACACAGCTAAGGCTACCAGAATGGAGGAGAATCACAGCAAACTCCTACCAAACGAAAAGTCAAAAGCACAATGAATCTACAACCTACTTAACAGGCAGCTGATTAACCCTTAATTGGAACATACCAACTAGAACAAGGGATACAGGGGAGTTCTACAGTTACAAGTCAATTCTAGACATTTACCATACTACACAAAATCAATACAACATATTTTAATTATCAGCCCTTACACAAAACAGTAATAAAAAGCTGCATGCACAAATATGTCCTAAAAGGACATCAAGAACGCTAATTGATTTAGTGATGGGCAGCCACGTCACTCGTGAACGCACCCATTGCATATAGCCATCCCCAAACGGGAGCGCGCTTCCCTAAAGCAGATCAGGAAAGGCTACTGGTGGTGAGCAAACAAATTCTAAAAACACTGAATGTGCATTGCTACCCTTGCACAGACCAGAACAACTGGCATAAGACAATATGAAAATGTTTTACGTGTTACCGAAGCATTAAAAAATAAACAGATCTTTCTCCAAGGATATCAATGCTTGTATGTTGTTTGCATGTATGAAAGTGAAATGTTTAACGCGGTTTCAACAAATGTGTGCACCCATCTGTCTAGACACACGTCAACTAAGCACACAGCAGTAACATGGTATGAAGATTTGACATTAAAACATAATCATTAAACGTGACAGTTTGTAATTGAAAGCTAAACGCCATGTGAAAGTTCCAAGCGGCCACCATGAGGGCCACCCAATGGGCTGCGGCCTCACAGGCCCCTATTGGTGAAATTTTGATGGCATATAGGTCTATAGGAGCAGCAGCAAACAGGCCCATGGACATCCCTGTGGTTTAGCACCACCTATTGGCAGGCTTAAAACGACAAAATTAAGCAAGTCTTCTTACTTGTAAGCAAATTTAGCTATGTAGTAGATATCAAACTTGCAGCTGAATAAATGCTTTGCCAATTAGCATACAGGGAAAGATTCTCCCCTCTTCCACTTACTATTGGATGGTCTGTTGGAGTGATTGTGGCTGTCTGTGTAGTGATGTACATACGGTACGCCCCATCAAAAGAGCAAATATAATAAGTATAAGCAAAGTATACTTGCATATATTTACTTTACTGTATATGCACACAGAGACAATATTTTTACAACCTACTCTGGTGTTGGCAGTTCTCATTTTCATTTACCGTGACATTAAGCAATAAACCATAATAGGCGGGTAGTTTTGCTGGTTTTACTATGTGTGTTTTGTGTGTTTTCTGTTTTGTTTTTTTGGTGTGAAAGAAGCTTTAGAATTGTAAAAAGTTGTTATGGGTGAGCCCGCAGCCATGCGTGTGGAAAAAACCTAGATAACATCAGTACCAATAGTTCTCACACTCTCTCTTCCTGGCTTTTTGGACACTTGCTTGTGATAGCCTACTTTTTAGACACAGGACTATTCCCTCATATTTCTCTTCTCTCTTTTATTTATTTATTTTTTTTTAATTAAACCAACTCTACCATATTTTGGTACCCCTTGATTTCAGGCATCAAAACCTACAAGACTTCCCAAGTAGGAATTACTTTGGGAATAGTTTTGGAATGGGATCCCTGACCAAGGTGAGTTGATTACTCTTTATTCTGGAAAGGCATATAAGGTTCAGGCATGGAATGGCCATTGGGCTTACAGTGGGCCGACGGTGGGCACCTGGTCTGATGAAATCAGTATAAACTTGCTTAGGTGGTGTCCAGCATTTTAATTAGTTGCTACTTGCAACATTTTGGGCAATTTAGAAATGTGTATACACATTTAATGTGCCATATGATAAATATTTATGTAAAACTGTTTCTATGTAGTATAAGCATCTCATATGGGTTTTATAGGGAAGTAACCTAATACAAAATGCTTAAAAACACATATAATATGAAACTATAACTTTGCATCATACAAGAACTGTAGATGACACAAAGCCCTCTTTACTCATTCATAACACTTGGGCAAACATTGCACATTTAAAAAAGATTTATAATATATAAATATAAATATAAATTTTATATATAATTATATCACATATGGAGTTTAGGGGAGTAAAACCACATGAAACTTATATAGCCTAACTTCCTATATAGAAAAGTTTTATATAATTTTATGTATATTTGGAGCTGTGTCACTCTCCCGAGTGAGCGTGTTCAGACAACAGTACCACCAAGAATTTGTGCTTAGAGCACCAAAATGGCTTGCCTCAGCCCTGCGACCAATGCACCATAGCTAAGGTGCCTTGTCCTTGAGCAAGGCATCTAACCCTCAGTCCTCCCCAGCTGCAGCATGCAGCTTACTGTGCCAGGTTAGTGTGTACTTCACCTCACTGTGTGCTGTGTTTTAATAATTCCAACGGGATTAAATACAGTGTTGGGCAAGTTACTACAAAACTCTAATGCATTATTTATTACTTGTTACTGACATTTTAAAGCAATGCCTTACATTACAATATTACTGTTTTGAAACTGTCGGCGTTACACTACTGTTGCATTACTTTTAAGTTACTCTTTGAGCCCTCCGGTAGCCTATGACCTTCACTAATTCGGTGTGAATGTTGAGAATGACAAGTGGAGACTGTAAAGTTCTACATTAATTCTGGCACAACAGATGTTTTACCCTTGCTGTTCTCTCAGTGACTTTTGGCAAATTTGTATGAAGGAAAAAAACACTGCTTCACTCCAAGTTAAAAATGCATTGTAACTTGCGTTACTGACAATTGTACCGAGTAAAATATTACCAATTAGCAAGTTACCACAAAAAGTAATGCATTAATGCATTACAGTAATTAGTTACTTTTGTAACTCGTTACTGGAGTCCCAGTATAATACATATTATATTCTTATCAAGACTATATAAAGCCGGCATAGTTTTACATAAATTTCATGTATGTTTCATACACAAACCTATATATGTAATGGTGTTTTCTCACACAAAAACCTTATGTAAAACTATTCTTAACAGTACTCATGGACTGAAAGTATAATATGTTACCTTATAATATACTTTTTCAATTCATATTGTGTGCTCCATTCATATACAGGAAGATGAGAAATGGGCCACTTTTGTAGTGTGTGCAATATAAGATCTGGATAGCCATACTGTATAATATGTTGCCGGCAGGTTTCATGTTTTATGTATGACACTTCTTATAAGTTTAATATCTTTTTCATATGGGGTACTGTATCCATTTAACCTAATATCTCTTTTCAGACCCATGTCATGATGCATTCTCTTGGACCTCTTCTTTTATTCTGTTGCCTTTCCATTGGTATGTTTAAACAGTAAAGTACAGTACATGTATATATGTATATTACTTCAATGCTAATTATATCAGTGTTTTACTTTTTAGTAATATCAGGCACCTAAATTCCTGACTTTTTCTTTGTATCCCACAGCAGCCTTCTGTTCAGTGACCAACTTGTACAGGCCAGAGGGCGCGTCTGTATGTATAAAGATGGAATATGAATCTGCTGCAGCAGACATCAGTGTGGTGGAGTGGTATTATAATGATCTTATTATGAGGTATTACCCTGGCAACAAGTTAGTGGTTCAGCCCATGTACAAGAGCAGAGTGAAATTTGATATAAACACATTCTCTCTGGAGCTAATGAACCTGCAGACAAAGGACAGTGGTTACTATGAAGGTGTGATCATTGAGAAGGAGAGGGGAACCATATGTGCTGCTAAATACAAGCTTTCCGTTGTGGGTGAGGGGTTATAAAACTTAAGCACTCTACTAATTTTACTTCCCAATAGCACCATGTTTCTTGGTTTGATGTTGTTTTTGTGTTTTAGTGTTTCTTTTTGTGTTTCAGAGCCTGTAGTTGCTCCTATACTAACTATAGTGTCAAACTGGTCCAGCAGAGACTCTTGTAATGTGAGCTTGGTCTGCAAAGGTCATGACCTTTCTTTAAACTACAGCTGTAACAGTAGTGACTGCACTCAGTTAGGGGACCACTCTTTAAGTCCTGCCCTTGTAGTCTTTGCCAGAGATGGACACATCATCTGTAACCATAGTAACCAAGTCAGCTGGAACAATGCCACTCTAGACATGTCATCACTCTGTGAAGTGGCCAAAGGTAGAATGAAATGGTTGAAATATACAGTCTCTGGATATGTCTAAGATGTTGTGTATGAAATGCTAGCAAATGAGTAGATATTTGTCAAACTTGTAGCTGAACCTATGTATGCCAATGGCTTGCAGGGAAAAGCTCTCCTCTCTGGATTCCATTGACTATTGGATTGTTTATTGGAGTGGCTGTCTGTGCAGTGATGTACGCCTATCAAAAAAGCAAACGGAAGAGTAAAGGTAAATTCTGCTTGTGTCTCAGGCCTATTGCTTGAATGGGCTTCATCACAGTTCTTTAAATTGACTCTTTTTGTTGTTTCAGGAATAAGTGTGCATGATTATGGTACTGTTCAGGTAAATATTAATTCTGTATTTGTCACATTTTTGTCACACTGAGGAGTGGTACTCAATTTGGATCCTGTAGTCTAAAGATTTAAGTTCTGGCAATTTAGTTCAGGGACCAGGCATCCTACTGAAAAATGTACTGATCACTGTATTGTAGTGAGCATAAAGAGATACATCAAAAGGTTTGTTTGAATAATATATTAAATAGATTAAAGAACAATTCTGAGAAATGAGCCAGCGATCCTGGTAGGCTAAGAACTTGGTTGTGACTCCAATTCCCAATAAAAATCCAAATCTGACCTAGTACCAATGTTGTGGGTATTTGAGCGCTGACAGCAACTACTACATCTGCAAAGCCTTCTGTTGCTTTTTAGTAGCCTAACATTTAAAGTATTATATTTTTTGCACAAACTAATAAGCCTAGTGAAATTGTCTTTTGATGTACAATATATTACATCAGTGCTAGCCAGGAATTGCCGTCCTATGTAATTCTGCTCAAATAACCTCAGTTTAGTGCTCCCATCTTGGATTGGTTACATTGAGTTGATTTCTTTGGATGCATCCCATCCTGGCAAATCAGCAAATAGGGGGACATTTAAGGGCTGATCCAATCTTCCAGCAACCCCTCATTTTGTTACCCGAAAGTCCAGACCAGCAAAGTGTAGAACAACTTTTGTTTACCCGACAATGAAAAACAAAGAATACTGTGAGTGTACTGTATGTGAGAAATATTTTTACTTTGTGGTAAAAAAAAAAGAAAAATGAGCGTGTCCTTATGTCTCTGCAGACCTCACTGCCTTCATCCCTGGGCCTGGGCCATCCATTGATGACCATTACCATTGATGGCCATCATAGGCAGAAGTGCTCTTGAGGAAGCCACCCAACTCTTCATGTTCTCCGGGCGCAGCTGTGTTTCATTAATTCCATTCACCCCAATGTGTAGCCTTAGAGAGAAATTAAGCATAACGCAACGCAAATTACATATTACAGCTACGGAAGCCTGCATGCGGATGTCGGTCTATTGTCAGTCTATAGCAAAAACACGAACGATATGACCGCTTTCAGCTTCTGTATTCCAAGATGGCGGCAGAAAGAGTATATTATTATTATAAATTAATTAATGTTAATACAAATTGTATAAACATTTATAAAGAGCTTTTTGCACTGAGCTTTTATTTTGATACTGGTTGATTGATAACCTTGTAGTACTACCAGAGCCCATTTACGGAGCGCCCCATCACTCTCTATTCACCTCCATTGTACCGGTTTTTGGCTGCAGTTCACCTAGGGGGCGATCGCGGGCAACTCCAAAATACTTGGGGCCCTATGGAGCCAGTCTCAAATGCCATTATACATTCTATTTTACAATTCTTAAAGGCTCTTAAATTCAATTTGTTTAAATCCATCGTTTTATTTATAAACACTTTACCTAACAAAAGAATGATATTTCATGTCGCTTGGCTGTGTTTGCTAAATCGCCCAAGAGTACTGTAGAGAGATCTAACCGTAAGTTTATGTCATATTTTAATTTTATAAAATTATTTTGAGCCACAGCATAGCAGTTAAGGAACAGTACCAAAATAAGTATTCTGTGGACTGTTCTTCTTCTAAACACAACCGACAGAGTGAATTTGTCTCTATCCCCCAGATATGCGACATTTTCTTTGTGTTTAAGTATTGAAAGATCAACTTATATTGAAAAAAAATTTTTTTTATATCTAATGATGCTTGATACAAATTATTTGTTTCCATGGAAGAGGACAATCTATCATTTTTTCCCAGCTATCAAACATTTTGCATGGGAACTCCACTGATTTAAATACGTTTTTAAATAAAATTTGTATATTTCCTTGTTAATCTTTGTTCGGTTTAGCCATCTGTATTGTTTTATATTTGGTCTACACACTAAGTTAACATTTTTTGTTTCCAGCTTAAAGGCAGAGATGCAGTTAATTGATTATACTGTTGTATAGTACATACCTCCCCATAGCTAATTCTTAATTGTTTATATGGGAGGATCTAAATGTAGCCTACTGTTTCTACCCATTAGACGTCAGGAACTGTTGGATTTTATTTTATTTTTTTGCAAGTTGGACATAGATTAGCTATATAAATGAATTAAACAAACACTCACACCCTTTCAGATTTTCGGAAGGTGAGCCTGTTTTGACTGTGCCTCGCTAGCATTATGCTAACTGGCCAGTGAATGAGGGAGAAATGAGGGGAAATGAGGAGACTGCATGTCGATGTGACAGCGAATGAAAGCACCTAATAATTTCGTTCCACTTTTATTTATACAATCTTTGTCCCCTGTATCGAAACTTTATTGCAATTTTAAGACAAAACATTATATATAAAGAATTGTAGGAATTTGTGGTGCAGCTCCATTAAACCCAAGCCATTTTGGACTCGCCCGCGAGCACCCCTAGGTGCAATACCACACCGGAAGTACTTCGGGAGTGAAAATTCTCCCCTTATTAAAATTTCTCTGGTACTACTGTTACATTAGCCTACTAAGAACACTACAAACAGCAATATACTTCTATTGGTACAACTGCGTTTGTGTACACTTTTTCTGAAGGATGTATGGGCAGCAAATTTCAACCAGTTCTAAGCTGTGCAGGCCAATCAGCAAACAGAGGGAGGGTCTAATATTTGTCTCATATTGAGATCTTTGACCTACTTTTTGAGCCATTGATTGCTTTTGTTGTATTTTTCAATGTATAGTACTCTGGCTATGTTTTGCTGAATAAATATTTTCAATTGGTTGATGACTGTCTAATGTCTTTTGAGGTTCTAAACATTTACCCAAAGAGCTTATTGTAACATTAGCAAAACTCCATCAAGAAAACTATCGAGATGTATTTCCCTCATGTGAACCCTTTGTCAATTTTCTGCATTTTTGTTTGCCTGGTTAATGCAAGTGATATTTACACTGGGGACCATATTCATATTCAAGCATCAGTACGTAGAACATAGCCAATCATATCAATCAGGTGACAAAGGAAAACAAGCATGCATATGGGCAATCCCAGCGTATGAAGATGACATTTTCATGCATTATTGATGAACAAAATGCCACATAACCTCCGCAAACCTAGTAGTATTTCACACTTTTGTTCATATTCTTATGCAAACTCCATGGCTGAATATAGGACAAAAAAAATTAATAGGCTATCATGATTTACATCATAAGAATATGAGGCTTTCAATTTGCGTTATGGACGTGACGAAAAATGGACAAGCTTTTATGGTAGTTTTTGCTGTTAAGTCTGTGAAATTTCTAGAGAAACGTAAATATTACTACATACTAAACAGGACACCTTAGTAAACACAGAAAAAGACTTAATTTAAATGTCAATGTAAAAAAAATTGGTTTTCATTGGGAGAAATGGCGTTATGGACGTGACGTCTGGAAAAACCTTCCAAAACTATACAAAACAATTGTGAATGGTGGATTTTAACCTGTAACGACAGAAATAGTAATGTAACAATAGAATATAACTGATAGCATTGCAGCTTTGTTTGTGTTATCACCCACTTATGCCCTTTATGAGCCCCTCGTTAGACTTGTGGCTGAGTAGGGTAAACATTTTAACAAACAGATATCCTTTCGAAACTTGTTCAGTTGAATATTTACATCGAGACAATACTTTTTTGTATTACAATTTATGAACATGAAGATGAGACTTTAATTTTTAAGGTGATTTTGACTTTTTCGTGGAATAGCCCATATATAAGCCCATATATACTCTGGAGTGTTGGCAGTTGGCATGTTAAATAGACACAATAGGCAGTTATGCTACTACTTGTGTTTTTTGTTGCAGTACAGGTTTTACCTGATGCTAAGTAAATAGTGTGAAACAAGCTTTGAGCCTGCAGCCAGGCGTAACTATCTTCATAAGGTGTATAACATCAATAACCGACAATAGCTTTCACACTTCTTCTTTATGGCTTTTAGCACTGGTCTGTGGATCTGACTCCTGCTTGTGATATAACACTAGGCTATTCCCTAATATTTTTCTTCTCTTCTATATTTGTACTGCCACAAATAGGCAACCAAATTTTGTAGTCTTCACTTTATATACTGTACAATATTTTGGTGTCCCTTGCCTCAAGGCAACAAAACCTACAGGACCTCCTATAAGAGTTACTTTGGGCATAGTTTCGAAATGGGATTTCTGAACAAGGTGAGTTGATTACTCTTTATTCTGGAAATGCAAGGTTCAGGCATGGAATGGCCATTGGGCATTACGGTGGGCCGACAGTGGGCACTGTGGTCTGATGAAATCAATATAAACTTGCTTAGGTGGTGTCCAGCATTTTAATTAGCTGATAATTGCCACACTTTGGGCAAAAGTGGCCCATTTCTTATTTTCCACATGTACTGTATGAATGAAGCCACAATACAGTATATGAGTTGAATAAGTAATCGGTAACATATTTCAGTTTAGAATATTTTTCCATAATGTTTTTGTGTTTCTCCTATATGAGAAACCATTAGATAAATAGGTTTGTGTATGAAACATATGTGAAATGTACATAAAACTGCAGATTTTATATAATTTTGGCACGAATATTATATTAATATATATTAGTTAGATCTCTGCTTTTAACTAGTGAAACAAAGTGAATATAAATGAGGTGAAGCGCTGTAACCTGATCTCATGGCCGCATTGTAGATCAGGTTGGAAGCAAACACTAAGCTGGCACAGTGAGCTAGCTCATCAGAAATTGATGTACGACATTATGAAATTTCTTTTTACATTGATTGTTCATATACAGATGCCAAAATCACAATTGCACAAATACAATAATTTTAAGTCTGAGGACTGTCCATGGCTGTATCTATAGAGGTTGTCGAGGTCTGGTAATTTTTTCGAGCCCCCAAAAATAGTTAAATATTCATCACTTCAGCACTCAAATTTATTTATCTCCTTGCTTGTGTGCAACTTTAAACTTTAAACTAAATTTTCAAATATACTATTAAATGAAATTGCAGTAGATCTCCTGTTTGACGTGTAATTTACCCTCATTCATTTACAGTAAATATGTTGAAGATTTTTCGTATTAGAACTCAGTATTTCAGAATGCTGAGACATCCCCTGCCCATGTCTCCCCTGTAGCTATTGTGTGTGTGTGTGTGTGTGTGTGTGTGTGTGTGTGTGTGTGTGTGTGCGCGCGTGAGTGAGTGACTGTGTGTGTGTGTGTGTGTGAGAGAGAGAGAGAGAGAGAGAGAGAGAGAGAGAGAGAGAGAGAGAGAGAGAGAGAGAGAGAATGTGCATATTTGACAAGACCCCTGAAATAGCCTTGGCCAACCCTCTCCATCACAGAGTACTCCCTTTTGTGCCTTGTCTGACACCCCTTTCCTCCCATATCTTACAACTTGAGAATCCAGGACCTTTTGGGAAAAAGGTTATGTTTTCTTCTAGACATACTGTATTTTGCTAGTTTTTAAAAAGATCAGAATGAACACATTTTATGTACTGTATCAATTTAACCTAATATCTCTTTTCAGATTTGTGAATCACTGTTAAATGGCAAACCCATGTCATGATGCATTCTCTTGGACTTCATCTTTTATTCTGTTGCCTTTCCATTGGTATGTTTAACAGTACAGTACAGTACAATATATGTATATATAACTTCAATGCTAATTATATCAGTGTTTTACTTTTTAGTAATTTCAGACACCAAAATTCCTGACTTTTTGTTTGTAACCCACAGCAGCCTTCTGTTCAGTGACCAACTTGTACAGGCCAGAGGGCGCGTCTGTATGTATAAAAATGGAATATGAGTCTAGAGCTGCAGCAGACATCAGTGTGGTGGAGTGGTATTATAATGAGCTTATTATGAGGTATTACCCTGGAAACAAGTTAGTGGTCCAGCCCATGTACAAGAGCAGAGTGAAATTTGATATAAACACCTTCTCTCTGGAGCTGATGAACCTGCAGACAAAGGACAGTGGTTTCTATGAAGGTGTGATCATTGAGAAGGGGAGAGGGACCATATGTGCTGCTAAATACAGCCTTTCTGTTGTGGGTGAGGGGGTATAAAACTTAAGCACTCTACTAATTTTACTTCCAAATAGCACCATGTTTCTTGGTTTGTTGTTGTTTCTGTGTTTAGTGTTTGTCTTTTTGTTTCTCAGAGCCTGTAGCTGCCCCTACACTAACTGTAGTGTCTACTTGGTCCAGCAGTGACTCTTGTGATGTGACCTTGAACTGCAGAGGTCATGACATCTCTTTGAACTTCAGCTGTAACAGTAGTGACTGCACTCAGCTAGGGGCCCTCCCTGTAACTCCTGCTCTTGTAGTCTTTGCCAGGGATGGGCACATCATCTGTAACTATAGTAACCAAGTCAGCTGGCAAAATGTCACTTTAGATATGTTGTCACTCTGTGAATTTGCTGAAGGTAAGATTGAATGATTTAAATACACTTAATAACAGGATAAGTCTAACATGTTTTGGATGAGACATTATTAAATAACCAGATTTGTGTCATATTTGTTGGCTTACAGGGAAAACCCCTACAGTTTGGATTGTATTTATTGGGTTGATGTGTATTGGAGCAATTGTACTTATCTGTGCCTATCACAAAAGCAAAAAGAAGAGTAAAGGTAAATTCTGCTTCTGTTTCCCAGGCCAATTGCTTGGCTTGATCACATTTTATGACTTTTTTTTTAAATGACTCTTTTGTTGTTTCAGGAGCAAGTGTAAATAATACTGTTCTTGTTCCTGCTCAGGTAACTCTTAAATTGTCCCATTTCTTAAATCTATGTTTGACCATATCAGCCTCAGCTGAGTTACTGTACTTGATGCTCACTTTGGGACCTGCAGACAAAACCATTTTCTTCTGGCGCTATAGGCAGGTTCTGCATCCTACTAAAAATGTGCTTGATCACTTTCACAATGCAGTGAACAAGAAATAAAGATATCAAATTTGTTTGTATGAAGTAATATATTGAGACAAGAAAAGAACTCTGAGAGTGCAGACCTCCGCCAAGGCAATGTGGTCACAGACACAATGTAAATTCCAGATGCTGTTCTGGATCAACGATTACCACCAAAATCAGTTGTTACTTGTCCAAATACCACACACACGTTTTCTAAAAATTTCATCCATGTCTGTGCAGTACTTTTGAGTTATCTTGTACAAAGACAGACACACGCTGGTGAAAACCTAACCTCCTTGGCAGAGGTATACAGTACTACAACTCACAACTATACAGCTCTGTGCATTTCATTCTGTTGTTAGTGCTCTAGGCCAGTAATAGTCACCATGTCAAAATCCTGGCGGAAAAAAAAAAAACAATTCTACAATTATTATGACCGCCGCAGCGAAGCAAGCGTAGCGGTCATATAATGATTGTCAAAGTTTATTTTTAATTTATTTATTTTTTTCTTCCGTCATCTACTTCCTGAATATATGGTCAACGATTCCCGGGACACCGTAACACCGGGGCACATGAAACTTGGTGGGCATGTAGCCCCAGTAGACTTTTATGGAAAAAATTTGTTTGGTCCCTGGGGGCCACTCCATCTTTGCGTGCATTATAGTACAGGCCCTATTTGTACTACTGTAGTTTGATACCATGCCATGTATTATTTACAGAAGATTCCATGTTCGGTGTAAGTACACTATACCACTGACACGGCCAATGTTCAACCAAGATAAAACAAACTTCAGAGATGGCTGCTGAATATCTGAATATTTTTTGCACAGACTGAAAGTTAAATAATTTTTAGATATTCATGAATGCAAAACATATGATTTTAAGAGTGTAACAATGGGAGAGCTATCATAATTTAAAACTGCTGCATATTGAAGTAAGAAGTTTGCCTACAGAGCCAACAGGACCATGGAGGATCACCTGCACACCATCTTAACTCACCTGGAGGATTGGAAGAGGAACTATAGTACCCCTCACCTTATTTACAAGGTTAAGGCCCCAGAAAGGCTTGTGCCGGCACTGGGCTGGTGTATAAGAGTGTACACATAGACACTTCACAGGACATGTCCCCATACCCCAGGGGATGGTGGCTGGCTGCCGGCTGGCAGGTGGTTGGATGAATCGAGTTTATGATGTGGCACAGTGAGTGATGTCAGTCTAGACTGTTCTTACTGAGATCAAGAAGACGCCTATGCAGTCAGTCACACAAAGTTTCTATGCCCAGGCCATCAGAACCCTGAACCCAGTAGTGTCTCGGGACAGTGTGTCTAGTGTCCCGGGACAGTGTCTGGGTGTCTCGGGACAGTGCTTGGGTGTCCCGGGACAGTCCATAGGCCACCAGCAACAGTACAGTACAATTATCGCTCTAACTGCCTCTCCCTGAACCACACACACACACTCTCCACAGGAATATAAGTGTTGCTGAATATGGTTTGATGTGGTTGTTGTCCCTCACACACTAAGAATACACACTTTAGGAATGTAACGTTGTACACACACACACACCGTTATGCTGACTGCACTCATTCACTCTTCTTCAGCACTCATGGAAACATCCTAACCCACTGCACCACAACACACACACACAGACAGAACCTCTCGCTCTCTCACACCCCTGACCGTCAGCTCTACATGCCCTCTATAATGGACCTTTTATTTATTTCAATATCACATCCGAACACACTGCACCTCAAACACACACACAGTCACACACACACACACACACACACACACACACACACATTCTCACTTTTTCCATTTCCAATGGACCTTTATTCATCTATCTTTTTTTTTATCTCTCCACCACCTGTCAACACTACGCCTTGTTTGTTTGTTTAAGGTCAAAGGCCTTAAAGAAATATCATACAATAACACATAATGTAAGAAAAAAATCAGTACACATGTATGCAAATAAACAGGCCTACCTTTCATGATACATTTTTAAGCATTAATCAATACTGAGGAAGGAGAGGTCTTAAACTGAATAAATTAATGTGAGGCTGTCACACAGTGCACTGACATTTTAAATGGTTGAGAATTTAATATTGGTTGTTATAACCCTGTGGAACTCATGTAGCATGTAACAAATGCAGGCCATCAATTGGAAATTGCTCTTTGGTACTTAATTTCCTCGGTAGTTCATTTTGTTCCATTGTGTTTTGTGTTCTATTCTGTGCTTATAGCTTTGACTAAATAGATACTAAAAAGGATATCCCTGGCTAGTAAGACATGTTTGCAGACTGACTATGATATTGGCTATGCACTTAACAGAATAAACACGAGGCTTCTCCAAGCCGAGTAATTTGCCCCAAAATCGAACTATCGCCGGCTGCGGCAGCGGACTTGTCAGTTTGGGCGCGGCTTAAAGTTGAGGACAGCCCTCACCGCTGTAGGCCTACAGTGGAGCCTGTCTATGGTATAGAACCTTTATGAAACATTTATGCAAATATAACGGAGATCTAATCGAAAATGCATTGCTCAGATTGCAAATTGCATGTTACTGTGTGCTAAAAGAACGCGATGCGACTGCATGTCTGCGACTAAAAGAGTTCCATCATTTTGTTCTCTATCTTGAACAGAGTGAGGAGCTAGTTGTGAGTGTGTGTGTATGTGTGTGTGTTTGTGTGAGAGAGATTATTATCAATGTCTTTTAAATGTTTTTTTTTTAGTTAAACTGCACATTGGAACTGGCCAAACGCAATTTTAAACTTCTATGCTAACCCTGTTACATAGAATTTTTGACAATAAAGTACACTTGAACTTGAACTTGAACTTGAATACGCGAAGCAACGCGATAGTTAAATCGCGCTACTTTTGAAAAAGAGGTGTGGACTCCACCAGAGCGGGGAGAGAGACTCCACTCCACACTCTACAGTTGTGGCACTAGTCACACACGCCTCTCCACGAGCGCCCAGGCTTTTGAATTGGATTTGGATTCAGACATTTGAATGCTCCATGGTGGTAAGTAGAACTCTATGATTTCTATACTCTGTCTTGCATGCTAATTGGCCTATGTTGGCCTTCTTCAATATTGTAGTTAAGCCATACATAGAACAGTCTGCTGACATGAACTGTAGCCTATGGAGCGCCGGGGCGATTGTAGCCTACTTTACAGTGAAGTCTACGATTATTTTACGGATAGATAGCCTACAAATCATTTCATCTTGGGTCATCTTGTGTCATTTTATCTTATTTGTATTCTCTTGGTTACAGGTGTAGGTTCATTGACAGTAATGTGGGCGCGCGTTTTTTTTTAAAAACATAGCCCCGCCTAGGCCTAGGAGCATTATGGGGGAAAATAAACAACATGTTGCCAACAGAAACGTTCTCTTGATACTCTGAAACATAGGCTACACAGCATAGCCTACTAGTTCTCATGGTTAAATTTGACATAATTTTTCATAATATAAACAGGTCAAAAATGAATTCAGTCATTCATTCATTCTTATCATTCAGATTTCTCTCACCATTTTCCATTTAACATCTTTCATTATGATGTTATGGACGTTAATTGGAAGTAAAACTACAAGTAAATTGACTTTTCTGACATAAATAAGCATTGGCAGTTCTACCCCCGGGGTGCCCTTGTAGAACTGACCTTTGCCCCTACTGTAGCCCCTGTACTGGACAGAAATTGATCACTGATTTGACCACAAGCAATGCTTAAAATCATAAACTTTTTTGGATTCATATTTCATTAATTTTCATTTGATGGGGACAGAGTAATCAAGAGATTTGTACAATATGCTTTCATTGTCCTGTACGAAAAAAGTCTACATGTGCTCTTTTGGTGTCAGTTTGACCCCTGGCCGATTTAGCTGCCTGTAGCTAACTTTTGACTTAGGTTAACAGCCTACTGTCAATGTCATCAGAATGGTCCCATAGCCCACCAAATATGCTGTCAGTTATGTTCAAGACATAAAATCAACTTTGAGCTTTTAAACGTTTCGTTTATTGCCATTGTTGGCTTGGAAAACTGACCCCAAAAGAGAATGCGTGCAATCTTTTTATCATAGTACCAAGAGAAAAGGTTTTCATTTCAAGTGATGACAAACCAAATATGCACTAAGAAATAATATAAAGTCATTACACCACTTAGTTCTTTAAAATGTTAAATCAACTGGGATTTTATGATGATTTCTGATATTTAGACTATATGTTGCATACAAGTATTCTAGATTTATAAAGGGACATGTGGAATCTCATCAAATCATTTTGTCATATAAAGCTTTTAGCAGGCCGAAGTCAAGATCTCCTTGCATTGGGTTTGTGCCTTATGCATTACTTGTGAGCTACACCAGACACAACATTGAGTTATTTTAAGAGGACAATAAATCTGTTGTAAGTTGTCTCAAAGTTTCATTTCTATAGTGTGTTGTTCCATGAAAATATATTTTGTAAAAATGTGAGGGATGAAGGCTACTCACTTTTGTGAGATACTGTATACACATTGCACAGACCTGTTGTCTGGTACCCAACTAGGATAGCCTCCAAGGGTTAGAGAAGCCTAGTAGCAATGCGTGTGTGTGTGTGTGTGTGTGTGTGTGTGTGTGTGTGTGAGTGTGAGAGAGAGAAAGACAGAGAGAGTATAGCCTGACATAGCCCGACTATAATACTGCTGTTCATCCGTATTCATGGTCTGGAGGTTCTTTTTACCTGACGCGATTATACTGCGGGGGGGGGGGGGGGGGGGTTGAAATGATTGGACAGCTCGTCTAATCAGCTTCACTTATTGGCCGGTAGACTCTCACCGATGTAAACACGCCCCACAGGACCGTGCCCAGACCATGATACGTATGAACATTCGTATTATGGGCGGGCCATGTCAGGCTAGAGAGAATATTCCGTGAACCCCCTGATATCGCCTTGGCCACCCACTAGTGACCCCATGTCCAAAGTTTAGTTTCTTGTAATTTGTCCAACTTTCCCCTTCTTATACAACTTGAGAAGCCAGGACCTTTTGGCTACTGCATTTTATGTTTGTTTCTAGCCATAAATGCTAGCTTCTGGAAAGTGCTTAAAATGATCTGAAATGTGATTTCAAATACACAATAAATGTATCTATTTCTCCTCATCTCAGATTTCTGAATATCTAAATGGAAGACCCATGTCATGATGTACTGTATTCTTTTGGACTACTTCTTGTATTCATTTTCCCAAGTTCTTCTATTGGTAGGTTAAAACTTTTAACCAGATGACAAAAAATATTGTTAGAGCAGTTTCACAGTAAATGTAGGCCATATGTAAGTATATCAGTGTAAGTATATCAGTGTGTAATATGATTGTTTTTAAATTTTCTGTCATTTTCAAGTATCATAAATGTCCTTGCTTGTTTTCATCCCACAGCAGCCCTCTGTTCAGTGACTAACTTGTGTAGGCCAGAGGGCACGTCTGCATTTGTAAACATGGAATATGAGTCTAGAGTTGCAGCAGACATCAGTGTGGTGGAGTGGTATAATAATGAGCTTATTATGAGGTATTACCCTGGCAACAAGTTAGTGGTCCAGCCCATGTACAAGAGCAGAGTGAAATTTGATATAAACACATTCTCTCTGGAGCTGATGAACCTGCAGAAAAAGGACAGTGGATACTATGAAGGTGTGATCATTGAGAAGGAGAGGGGAACCATATGTGCTGCTAAATACAAGCTTTCCGTTGTGGGTGAGTGAGTATAAAACTGACATTAGAGCATTTTGCTCATTTTCTTTCACAATAGTGGTATTTTTTATGTTGTTTAGGTGTTTTATATTTGTTTTGTTTTTGTCTTTCAGAGCTTGTGGCTGCTCCTGTATTAACTGTGGTGTCTAATTGGTCCAGCAGTGACTCTTGTAATGTGACCTTGAACTGCAAAGGTCATGACCTCTCTTTGAATTTCAGCTGCAACAGTAGTGACTGCACCCAGTTAGGGGCCCTCCTGTAACTCCTGCCCCTGTAGTCTTTGCCAGAGATGGACACATCATTTGTAACCATAGTAACCAAGTCAGGCTGGAACAATGTCACTCTAGACATGTCATCCCTCTGTGAATTTACCAAAGGTAAGAGGGAAAACTTATGATTGAGTCACAGGATATGTCTAACATGTTGTGGCTGAGATGCTAGCAAAAGATGTCCTAGTCATAACCAGCCCCTCAGGCAGCGCTTCCCTGTGTACAAGGGTCTGGGATTCCGGCCATTTGCCTTGTTCAGATTGACCCCCTAACCAATCAGTGAACCTAGAAAATGCAGCATGAAAATATGATAGATATGATCAGGGGCTGATCCAATCGTTTTGAATTTAAACATCTCCAGCAAACAATTGTCAATAGCGGAGATCCAAGACCCTCGTATGAAGACTGGTTATGACCAGGCTAAGCAAATGAGTCAATATTGTAGCTGACTCAATGTACTGTATGCCAATGGCTTATAGGGAAAGACTCTACATTCTGGATTCCATTGACTATTGGACTGATATCTATTGGAGTTACTGTGGCTGTCTGTTCTTGATATACACCTATCAAAAACAGAAAAAGAAGCAGAAGAATAAAGGTAAATTCTACTTGTGTTCAAGGCCCAATGCTTGAATGGGCTTGATCACATTTTATTAAAATCATCATTTTTTGTTGTTTCAGGAGCAATGTAAATATTTATGTTCCTGTTCCTGCTCAGGTAAATAATAATTGTATTTATCACATTTCTTA
>JAODXP020001819.1:22500-25408 GCA_027497455.2 Sardinella longiceps | reverse complement strand
GTGATCTACACCAGGGACACAGAAGAAGAGGGTGTGTGGTAATTAACCCCAAAGACTGCATGAAGAGGCTCATCAGTGTGTGGGATGTTGAACGTGTGCATGTGTGTGTGTGTGTCAGAGGAGACCCAGAAGAAGGACACAGTTCCGAGCGGACGGTCCACACACACTCTTACTCTAATGGGGGCGGGCAGAGGGGCGGTAGGCAGCGGTGTGAGACGCTTGTTGTGCCAGGCTGTGTAGCTTCCATCATCACACCACACACTCCAGGCCTTGGCAGAGGATGTGATCCATTCACCCCGACCCATGCTTTTATAGGCCACGCCCACAATTGCATACTTACTCCCCTCCCACTCCCAGCAGCAGCGTCCAATCAGGGGCTCTCTGCTCAGGACCAGAGGAAGGCCATCGTTAAAGCGGTCTGGATGATCAGGATATGGCAGCGGCTCCTCTACCCCTGTGGCCTTCCTGTTCCCCTCAGACAGAAGGACTCTTCTGCTCGCTGTGTTTGGGTCCAGTGTGAGGTTACAGGCAGCTGAACACACACACACACACACACACACACACACACACACACACACACACACACACACACACATTATGGAACAGCATACGATGTACATTGTAACTAAACAGTCTACAGACTTTCATTTCATAAACACACACACAAGGCTGAAAGTAGCTTCAATTTCAACCCCGCTACCTAGAAATTGTTTCTAAAATCATGTAGTGTGAACTTGGCATTAGAGAAAATGGAGACTTACGTGGAGCCAGAGGGTCGGTTGTTACATGGGCATCTTTCAGGACAGCATTCTGATACCAGCGGACTGAAGCTCCAAAGTTTTCTGAGTCTGGAATGAAGCTGATCACTTTGTTCTCATGGGGTATCTTGTCGTTGAAGACAATAAGGGCCTTCCTAACTTCTGGTCTCCTGTACCAGGGAACCTCCTCTGTTTGGTTCTGCTCAGGTGTGCTGATGGGGGAACCGCTCTTGAAGCTCTTGACTGTCTGTGAGATTTTGTTCAGGTACGGTTCCTCCTCCCTCAGAGAGGTGAAGCTGAACACAAAGGCATCGGGCATATCTGGGTTCTTGAGGAAGGAGTCAAGCTCAGGACCTGGAGATTTAAATTCATTATTCAGTGCTTTGATGTACTTGCTAACAACGCTGATCTCAGTCTCCTTTCCTTCAAGCCACTTCTCCATCTCATTCCTACTGAAACCAGATGCAGCCAGAAGGAGTTGTCTGAGGGTTGATTCCTCCATGCTGCCTCCTCTGGTGGCTGGGAGCAGATCAGTCATTTTCTTCAAGACCTCAACAGTGAAAACCCTCACACTGTTTTGGAACTGCTCCAGTTTGGCTGTGATATCCTCAGCCTTGATCTCTCTGCTCTTCTTCAGCAGTCCATTGGTTCTTATCTCAGCATGATGGAGATCATCCATCATCTTCTCCACTGCTGACACAAGTGTCTCTGAGATCGTTCTCTTCAGCTTAGACTCTGTGTTACTAAACCTGCTGAGTGGATACAGCCAGACCTTCACAGGCACGGCCTTCTCTCCTTTCTCCCCCAGCAGACTGGGCAGCTGTTTGTACACCTTCACAGCCTCCTCATAGGTAGAGGGGATGTCTTTCAACTGGAAGTCACCGTAGTACTTGCAGCTGACATTCTTCACCTTCTCCTTGTCTTCATCATTCATGTTCAATCTTCCATCACCATCGATTTTCATTGATGGGATCTTTTTGATCATCCTGTGTAGTTTTCGACAGATTTCCATCTTGCTTGGTTCATCACTGGCTGTTTCTTGGAACTCCATGAGTGCATCAGCTCCATAGAGCACCATAGTGACAACATGTGTGGCCTCAGTGCTGGATAAGACCTTCTCATCTGGTTTACCCAGTTCTGTTATCATGAGCTCTTTAGCCTCAATGGTCTCATGGTAGCTCAGGGTGACTCTACTCTGGAGTGTGGAGGAGGTTTTGTCATTGAGGTAATGAGCAGATCCTCCGGCTTCTGTAAGTCCAGACAAGAAGCTGAGCTTCACTGAGTCGCTCATATCCAGTAGTTTGGTCTTCTCTCTCAGGGACTCAGATGTAGACACCTGCTGCCTGGTGTTGGGCTGAGGAGTGACGTGTGTGTTCTTCTCGATGTCCTCCATCTTCCAGAGGCTGACCCCTGCAATGATAGGAAGCACATCAGCTGCAGTATTAAAGTGTAACGCCATTGGACTTTAATTTTGGGCTCTGTGTCTGCATGGGCACATGGAGTTAAATGATCAGTCAAAGAGATGATTACATCTCTTAAAGTGATTACAGGGTATTGGCTGTTGAGGGCCAATTTAATTGTTGAAATACCTAGCATGAATTTGTCATTGAGAGCATTGTAGAGCATGTTAAAATATTTAAATACCTGAAAATACCTGCTGTTATTCTGTTGTTGTGTGCGTTGTAGAAGGTGTTGAATACCTGGTATGAATTTGTCATTGAGTGTGTTGTAGAGGGTGCCCAAATGCAATGGTCTGCTTAGTGCGCTGATCTCCAGAATAGAATCTTCTGGACCTGAGAAAGCAACAGATACTAAGCTGTTCAGTGTCCCATACCTACCTATTTAACTTGCTATTTTTTTTAAATACAAAGTCACGTTACATTAAAACACTAAATTCACCTTGTATTGGAGAATCCATACTATATTCACCGTCTTCTGTTCTGTAATGTCGAAAGAGGAAATCGCAAACCTGAGTAAAAGTAGGTGCCTGCTTACACATGTTTTTTTTTTAAACTATAATGGCCGCTGCAATTTGTTTGAGTGAATAAGTAGGTCTCAAGAACCATATCACCTGAGCTGACAAAATGATACATATTTTTGGGTGGTACATAGGTCTCAGGAACAGTGCTGCAGGTCTCCATATCTGGTAT
>JAODXP020001818.1:5000-25877 GCA_027497455.2 Sardinella longiceps | reverse complement strand
GATGTAGCCTATACCTAGAACTACAAACTGCTGTCACACAGGTGTATCTATTTGTCTTCATTACACTGACTGAACTTTAGGTAGACTATAAGATGAAGTGCTTTGTATTTACTGTGCAATGTCCTCATGAAGGTTGTGTGACCGAAAGCTTGGATAAATATGGACTTTATTCAGTATGCAGAGCGTTATTTTGTTTTTTATTATTATTTTTTAGTTGGTTTATGAATCCCTCTGGCACCTTATGACTGTGGTATGCGTATGCCTTCTTAAATCTCTGCTATGATAAGTTTTGAAAGCAAATGTATTTGACATGGTTATTGATTCACTTTTGAAACGTGTTACATTCTCATTATCAACAAATTCTTGATATTTTACTTTTCTATCCCTTCACTTTGTTGATTTTGTTGAACATAATACTAGATAGTGCTGCTGCTGACTAGAGGCACGCTTCATACATTACAAAAAAAAAAAAGAAAATGATATGGATGAATTTATTTTTAGCTTGGCGGTAACATTTAATCACCATTAGATGTTACAAGAGAGTCACTAGGCCTATTAACTGTGCAAATACATTAATGTTTCCTTACTAATTTCCTTACATATATTTTATTATTCAATTGTTTACACACTGCGTTGAAAACAAATTATTCACACAATTAGAACCAGTATCCAAATACCACACTCAGAACACCTAGATTGCTTGCCAAACGACACACTCAGTCAAAACAATACACATTTTAAAAGCATGCACATACATATTTTTAGTCTCACTAACACAATCTTCACACTGTTGCAGTCAGTTACACTTACATGATTACATTGTTTTTTGTTTGTTTTTCTTAGTTTTTCACAAGCTAAGAAAAACAAACTTTGCTAAAATACATTTCCTGAAATGTCCCATCATTTTCTCAAAACTGTTAAAGGAATATTCCACCTCTTTATGAAAATTGTTTTTTCACCCTCTTATCTGGGTCTCAGTGCTTGCATTTTCCTAGTCTGGCAACCCTGAATTTACCTTTAGCTCAGCATAGGCATTGGAAAGTAAAGGAGCCAAAGAGTTGCTATCTGGCTACTTTACATTCCAGTGTCTATGCTAAGCTACAGGTAAAATACAGCTAAAATTTGGGTTGCCAGACAGGAAAACACATGCACTGACGGGAGCGTGTCTATGTTCCCACGGCTCTATGTTCCCACAACTCTACGTTCCCACAGCTCTATGTTCCCACAGCCCTATATTCTTCAAAGTCAGGTACTATATTCCCACATTTCTACCCCTGCCTGGTAGACCTCCAATGTAAGTTCAAGCAAGATTTGATCTTGGTATTATTTGCCCTCAATGGTGCCTTCCAGGTAGTGGGGTTTAGTTTTGCATCCACATTCCACAACAATTTTATATTTATTCACCTCAGCATTTTTGAAATCGACCTCAGCAATCATTTTTGGAATCTGTTTCAGAATCCTCCATTCTAATGTGAACAGAAGGGCTAAATGGATAAACATTACCTGTGTTGGTGTAGACATGCCCTTATCAGATCATATTGCTGTTGGAAAAAAATCTTTGTAATGTGAGAGCATGCGGGGCTGTGGGAACATAGGGCCCAATTCCCAAATTTCCTAAGAAATGTGTGAACATAGGGTTTTGGGAACATAGGGCCTAATTTCCAAAAAATCTGTCAAAAATGTGGGAACATAGGGCTGTGGGAACATAGGGCTGTGGGAACATAGAGCTGTGGGAACAAAGAGCTGTGAGAACATAGAGCTGACCCCGCACTGACAGCAAAAATGCTTTTACCCACATATTTAACTCTAGGTAAGAGGGTGAATAACCAATTTTCATTAACAGGTGGAATATTCCTCAAATTCACAAATTCTAATTTTCCAACTAGATTTACCCTATATGCAGCACAACTGAATAATTGCCTCAGAACTTACCACAGGCCACTCACAACTTCACGCAAAGAAAGCCTTGAAATACATATTGAATGGCACTTCATAACAACGTAGTCAAATCACAAATGCACAGTTCTTTCATTGTGCCATTTCTTCACTCTTTATTCTGTATTATCACCTTTTACATGCAGTCCTCCTATTCTACCTGATGCTAAGAGAATGGGGCATGTCAAAACAAAACCTACATGCCCCATTCTGTTACCTTTAGCTGCCATTTCAAGTCGGCCGTTATCCCTTGTTCAGAGCACTTTTTTGGGTGTCCACATCACAGACAACCTCACATGGACTACAAACATCACCAAGAAAGCCCAATGTACCGCATCATAACTTCCTGTTATATGTAGCCTTGACTTGAATGTCTGTGGGTCAGCCTCTGGTGGGTCAGGCAGTGTTCAGGATCACTGTGTGTGGTGCAGGGGCATTGTAGTGGGGGTGTTTGTGGTTGTTAGTGTTGGATGAGGAAGACTTCCAGATGGTGGTTGGGATAGAACTCCCAGGATTCATTGCTCTTATTGCTGCTCCTGTTCTGAGTGCCCTCCTGTCTGCTGGGATCATCCTGTCCTGCCCCTAGTGTGAGTGTGACACACACACACACACACACACACACACATACACACACACACACACACATAGGGGCGTCATAGTGGAGGGAAAAGGGGGAGTCACTTACCAGGGCCCCAAGTGGTGAGAGGGCCCTTGAGGAGTCTCGAAGTATATTCCAAGGGACCAGGGGGGCCCTTGACTACTGTTTGTACATAGGACTGAGAATTTGGTCCATGTCCCTGGTGTGGTATGGGTCAAGCTGTGGTGTCCCCCGGCTCAGTGCTGGGGGGTGGGGGCAATGGTGGGGTCACACAGTGGTGAGGTCAAGCAGTGATGAGTTCACACAATGTTGGGGTCACACAGTGTTCGGGGTCCAGCAATGTTGGGGTCACACAGTGTTCGGGTCCAGCAATGTTGGGGTCACACATACACACATCATGCCGTGGTGTCCTCTGGTTCCTTAAAGATGTCCAGCTGCAGCAGCACAGTCCCAGAGGGCACCAGGTCCACAAAGTACCTACAGCTGCCGGTGTTGCTGCTGATGACGTGCTTGGCCAGCGCCATGATATCCACCGTGCCCTCAGCCACCTGCTCCTCCACAGTCTTCATCAGCACCACCGTCATCACACGGCCCTGCACCACATGGGCGTCCAGACTGCCCTTCCACGGAGGATACATCGTCCTGCGCCGCTGAGACAGAGTCCTGCCCTGGTCTGAGTGGACACAGAGAGACAGAGATTGGATGAGAGAGATAGAAAAGTTAAGTATTCACCTTATTCCGCGGGTAAACACGGGGGCCACCATGATTGTCATTCAGCATTCAGTTTGGCAACGCATTGACTGAGCTTTGTGATATTTGATGTTTTAACGGTCTGATATAAGTGGTCTTACTATGAAGTTGTGCTCACTATATCAATCAATAAGATTAATACAGTTAATACAGTTCGTCGCCAGATAAACAATGATGTTTTCAGCATTAAAAACGGTGTTTCCACTGTTACAATAAGGAGTTTTCTGATAGTGGCATTTCATGAAAATTACATTGATGTGAATGAGAGGCAAGTAGCTAACGGAAGTTCCAAGACAATCGGAGGACAATCGCGTAAGAAAACATTGCAAAAAGGGGCGGGGGAGAGGGGGAAGAGAAAGATGAGAGGTAGAGAAAAGGATAGAGAGAGAGAGAGAAAGAGGGTGAGAAAAATTAGAGCGGTAGAGAAAAGGATAGGTGGAGATGGAGAGCGAGGGAGAGAGAGAAAGATAAGATAGATAAAGAAAAGGATGCGGGAGAGAGGGGACAAGGAAAGTAGTGAAGAGGAGAAAGGGGGGTGGATCAAAGAGGGGAAGAAATGGAGGAAAAGAAAGATAAGTGGAAGACAATAGGGGAAATGAGGGAGAAGAGGCACACAGAAGAGAGAAGAGAAAGTTGAGTGAGAGGGTGAGGAAATCAGAGAGAGAAGGAGGGCAGGTGAGAGAGAGAGGGGAAATGAAAGTGAAAAAGAAGGATAGACTGAAAGAAGACAGATGATCATGGTTTCTATATGTCCTTGCTTTCTCCACACCCATTGGTGTAATAGCTCCTGCCGCTAATAAACATGGAGGCAAGTGTGTGTGTGTGTGTGTGTGAGAGAGAGAGAGAGAGAGAGAAGAGCATAGAAAAGACTTGGCATAAGGAAACACAATTTTTTTCCTTCTGAACATACACTTTAATCAAAGTGACAAAAAACGTTATTACAAATGGATGAAACTGACACATATTTACACTCCTTAACTCACTGCCTTTGAGTCACAAACACACACACACACTTAGACACAGACTGACCTGTTAGGACTGACTCTTTCATTTTGACAGCACAGAACGGCTCCTGCTCTAAGCGAGGAAGGTTGCCCCAGTCGTAGCCTGTGAAAGTGATCCTGATGAAGGCAGGCATAGCTGACCACCGCAGACTGGCACAGGGTGTCTGACCACCGACAACAGATGCGAGACGGAGCAGAGGCTGGACAGTCAGATCAAACACGGAAGCCCAGGTACTTGTAAAGTTCAAAGGTCACACTGCTGTGCATCTCCTTATCAGCTTATTACAGTGGGTGAGTTATGGGGTAAAGTCCAATAGAAATGCACACACACATGCAGATGCATATAAACACTCTCGCTCAGTCACACACACACACACACACACAGATGGATATAAACAGTCTCACTCAGTCACACACAGACACACACACACTCAGATTCATTTACATTCTCACTCACTCATGCTGTGATGTAATACTGTGGTGGGATATTGGAAGAATTGCATTTTATGATAACTGGATGTTGGATGTTAATGCTTTTCTCAAAATCCTGGTTGTATCTAATTGTTTCTGTATTTTTGTATTTTTTCTATTTTGATTTTGTATTTTGACTTTTGCACTGTAAATATACACCCGGGGTACACTTTGTAAATATGCTTTCACCCCATGTAAAAACACATTTCTTACCATGTAGATGTAGGCTATACCCAAAGAACTACAAACATGTCGGTCATCTGAACTACAAATTATAGTCACACAGGTGTATCCATTTGTCTTAATTACACTGACTGAACTTCAGTTAGACTATAAGATGAAGTCCATTGTCCTCATGAAGGTTGTGTGACCGAAAGCTTGGATAAATACAGACTTTTTTCAGTATGAGACTTTTCGAATTGGTTTATGAATCCCTCTGACACCTTATGAGTGTGATTGCAGTATTAGTATGCCTTCTTAAATCTCAATCATATTTTTTGAAAGCAAATTTATTTGACATGGTTATTGATTCACTTTGGAAACGTGTTACACTATCATTCTCAACTAATTCTTGATATTTTACATTTCTTTTCTTGATTTTGAACATAATACTACATAGTGCTTCATACTATTACAAAAAAAGCTTGTCTGTAACACTTAATCACCATTAGATGTCACAAGAGAGTCAGGCCTAATAACTGTGCAAATACATTCCTTACTCATTTCCTTACAAATTTGCAAATTTGATGAAATCAAATCAATAATCCAAGTCACCTTGGGCTAAATCAGAAATTATTATTTTTTTAGAAGACTCCACGGGACGGATTAAATAGCTCAAAGGGCCGCAGTGTGCCAAGGTCTGCACTAAGATGATTACAGGTTTTTTTTGTTTGTTTTTGTTTTTCTCAGTTTTTTACAATTGCTATAATAAATTTCCTGAAACATCCCATAATTTTCTCAAAACTGTTAATACAAATTCAAACTTTTTACCCTAATTGCCTCAGAACTTACCACAGGTAAGGCAAATACCAATCAGAATGCCGATTTCCTGGTGAGATGCCTGTAGAGAAGCAGGATCGAATGTTTGAATGCTAACGTCATGGGCAATTTTGCCGTTTTGGTTGCTGTGCTCAAGCGATGTTTCTTGGGAGTTTTCGGCGACTCTTGGCAATGCAAGTCTGAGTCTCTTTGAACTCTTTCTCTTTGGCGTGGTCATGATGCTACCACTGTGTTGCAGTGGTAGCATCAAGCTGTAGAGTATCTGTAAACTGGAGAGTTGGGTCTGTTGCCCATTCATTAGCATTCATTTTTAAGACTCCTACGAGGTTGAACACAAACTGGGTTGCGAAAGTATGGGGATATGGATTTTTTGTTAGCCGATTGAGCATGGTTAAGGGTTCACTCCAAGCAAGCACACTCTACTGTCCATTAAGGAGCATCCAATTCAGAGCGCTTTTTTGGGTGTCCACACCTCACTTGTCCCTGATACATCACAGATTTTGCATCTCCATGTTCTAGCGCTCAATGGGTCATGCAGTGCTGGGATCATGGAGGATAAATGCAAGTGAATGCAGTTTACCCACCTCTCAAATTTTGGAAATAAAGTTCATCCACCACTTAATAGAGTTTGTCCACTAAAGACAACTGTAACATTGTCTAATCCCACTGCATTCTTCTAATTTAAAATGTAATACCACAGCAATAATCTTCTTTAAAACCCCAATGTGTAACGTTTTTGTTGTTCAATATCAAAATCTGCTTTACCTGTTAACAAGCTTGTCCTTTCTCCAGGGGCGCTGCTAGAAATTCTGGGCCCTATGACAAAAATTTTTTTTGGGGCCCCTCAAATATTGATTTTAATATTAAAATTTTCTCTGGGCCCCCCTGTCTGTGCTGGGCCCTTAGAATCATCCTAACTCCACCCCCCCACCCCCCCCCCTAGCGGCACCCCTGCCTTTCTCATAAATATTAACCACCACTATTAATTCCATGTCTCCGTATTTGCTTGAAATTTCGCATTTGCATGCACATTAAACTGGGGTAGACTCTCCATGTAAATCCTCCATCTTGGAATGCGGAAGCTCATAACGGTCAAATCGTTCGCGTTTTCGCTATAGACCGACAATAGACCGACATCCGCATGCGGCTACCGTACACTAAGTTGGAAGTGTCAGTGTGGTGGGAACTCAGGCTGTGGTGGGGTCACACCAGTATCACACAGTGGTGGGGTCATGCTAAGTAGCGTTACATTGTGGTGGAGTCAGGCGATTTTATCTTCTCTTAGGTGCTGCTTGGAACAGTGTTGAGGTTACACAGTGCTGGGGTTATGAAGTTGAGGGGTCACTCTGTAGTGTGGTCAGCACGTGCTGTCCTCCGGCTCCTTAAAGATGTCCAGGCGCAGCAAGACACTCCCAGCAGGCACCAGGTCCACAAAGTACTTACAGCTGCCTGTGCTGCTGTTAATGCAGTGCTTGGCCAGGGCCATGATATCCACCGTGCCCCCAGCCACCTGCTCTTCCACAGTCTTCATCAGCACCAACGTCATCACACGGCCCTGTACCACATGGGCGTCCAGACTGCCCTGCCACGGAGGATACATCGTCCTGCGCCGCTGAGACAGAGTCCTGCCCTGGTCTAAGTGGACACAGAGCAAGATTAGATGAGAGAGAAAACAGAGAAAAGGATAGGGACGAAGAGAGAGGAGGGTGAGAAAGATGAAAGAAGAGAGGGATGGGAGAAGAGGTAGACAGAGAAAATGGGAAGAGAAAGAAAAAGGGGGATCAGAGATGAGGAGCAGAGATGACAAGGAGAGAAAGAGTTGAGTGGGAGGGAGAGAAAATTAAAATAAAGAGGAGAAAAGCAGGACAGAAAGAGAGGGGGAAAATGAAAGTAAACATGAAGGGTATTTTTAAAGGGCTCAGATGATCACATATTTTTGCTTTCCCAACTCCCATTGGGTAATATTCACCACCACTAACACCACCGTGCGTGTGTTTGTGTGTGTGTGTGTGTGTGTGTGTGTGTGTGTGTGTGTGTGTGTGTGTGAGAGAGAGATAGAGAGAAAAGAACATATAAAAGACTTGGCATAAGGAAACACAACATTTTTCCTTATTACATACAGCAGGGGTCGGCAACCTTTTTGCCATGCTGTGCCATTTAGAAATTTTCATATTAGTTATTGTGCCAGTAGGTGTCTTTAACTATGTGAAATTATATTTTTTTATTTAGATGGATATGGACATTGAGCAAATGTAAAACACCATTGCACTGTTTTATCCTCACAGGCTTCAAGGTTTTAGAACTCCCATATTTCCCTCTCCCTCTCTTCCCATTAGATAACAACCATATAGGCAACAAATTCACAAAGTAGGCCTAACATCCAAAATCTGACAGTAGGCATGATGTAGGATAGGATGGTAGGTAGGATGGAACTGATAATAATAGCACAGATTGAAAAAAAGAAAACATAATAGGCTAAGTAACTTAAATAACAATAACCTGCCAATTTGAAATAGGCCTTGCCTTGTTAGAAAATAAATGTTTTGCCTAATAGTCAATGTGATCCCTGGCCCTGCTTCCCCTTACTTTGCTCTGAAATGTTGGTCACTTTGGACGCATGTTTCGGAATGCACCGCTGTCAGACGACTTCGGGAGGGGCAAAGGACATAACGTTACTTCATGTGCGAAAATATCTGTTCACGCAGATAGGTTGATCCGAACACTGACATTAAAGCCAGTGCGATAAAGCCTGACATAGCCCGACCATAATACTGCTGTTCATCCAATGAACATTCGTATTATGGGCGGGCTATGTCAGGGTAAGTGCGATATTGCGCAGACAGCTGAACTTTTCGGTAAAGATGCTCAGCAGGCGTAAATGATGTTGGCCCTGAGATGTGTTTTGTAAGTTAATTGAATTTGCTCACTCACAATGTTGAGCTCTTCAACTCAATCAGCTGCATTTCCATATGTGCCGAACCACTTCATCAGAGCCAAATAAATTTCATGTCCGTCAAAGCTGGTTTGATCAAGGAAGAGAACACTGCGCTATTACTTCTGAAAGTCCCCAGAGCGCTCTGCGAACTCTGACTGAAGCTGGCGCATGTATTCGCAGATATGTGTCGATGTGGTTGGAACTAGCCTAAACTCCCTTGTGTGTCTGAAATAACTTATCGTTCCTATCTGCCTGATCTTTGAAAGTCTTTTCGCGCTTTGTCTCGTAATGACGTCTAACATCGTATGTTCGACACACAACACTTTCAAAACATAAGTGCACACAGCACAAATATTCTGCGGTCCAGGAAGAGTGGAAGGCCCGACCTGTCAGCTTCTTTGCCATCTTAGCAATGCATCAATGGGGCACATCTAGTGGGAAAAATAAATATGAGGAAGGGGCGCTATTGCTGCATAGTAATTGTTGCATCAGTCTGAACATTTTTAATGTATTAAATTATTAGGGTAGTGCCATGTCCGCGTGCCATTGGAAATTCCTTGGCGTGCCACTTGTGGCACGCGTGCCTAGGGTTGCCGACCCCTGACATACAGTATAACAAACACTTTGATTAAAGTGACATAAAAAAAGAAAAACGGTATTACAAATGGATGAAACTGACACATATATACACTCCTTAGCTCACTGCCTTTAAGACGCACACACACACACACATACTTACACACAAACTGACCTGTTAGGACTGACTCTTTCATTTTGACAGCACAGAACAGCTCCTGCTCTAAGCGAGGAAGGTTGCCCCAGTCGTAGCCTGTGAAAGTGATCCTGATGAAGGCAGGCATAGCTGACCACCGCAGACTGGCACAGGGTGTCTGACCACCGACAACAGATGCGAGACGGAGCAGAGGCTGGACAGTCAGATCAAACACGGAAGCCCAGGTACTTGTAAAGTTCAAAGGTCACACTGCTGTGCATCTCCTTATCAGCTTATTACAGTGGGTGAGTTATGGGGTAAAGTCCAATAGAAATGCACACACACACACATGCAGATGCATATAAACACTCTCGCTCAGTCACACACACACACACACACACTCAGATTCATAAACATTCTCACTCAGTCACACACACACACACACACACACACACTCAGATTCATAAACATTCTCACTCAGTCACACACACACACACACACAAATTCATAAACACTCTGGCTCAGTCACACACACACACACACACACACAAATTCATAAACACTCTGGCTCAGTCACACACACACACACACACACACACACACACACACACAGGTTGATAGAGGTCTGTGAGGTGAGAAGTCTGTGTGCACGTGTAGTTGTCTTAGGTGAGTGTGTTATGTAGCTCTGTACGCCTTTGTGCACATGCACGTGTAGTTGTATCAGACGAGTGTGTTACACGGGCCCCTGTACGCCTTTGTGCACATGCACGTGTAGTTGTATCAGACGAGTGTGTTACACGGGCCCCTGTACGCCTTTGTGCACATGCACGTGTAGTTGTATCAGACGAGTGTGTTACACGGGCCCCTGTACGCCTTTGTGCACATGCACGTGTAGTTGTATCAGACGAGTGTGTTACACGGGCCCCTGTACGCCTTTGTGCACATGCACGTGTAGTTGTATCAGACGAGTGTGTTGCACGGGCCCCTGTGTGCCTGACTGAGTACGTACATGAAGTGCTTTGATTCAGAGTTGTTTTATAGGGACATCTTTTCTCCCAAGCTGCACAGACAAGCGAAGGCCTCCAAGTGCCTGATTCTCCTCACACTCTCTATAGCCATGTGACAACACTTCACCACTCACAGCATCAGCAACCATTGTTGGATAAATTTTTATATCCTGATAATTATGGAGACGGTTCGAACTGATCACGGTAAAAGAACATTTAATACAGTGTGCACACCGGGAGATCAGCTAAGCTCGCTTGCTCCGACTGACTCCCAGATCCACAGCTCACACAAACTTTTAAAGTCACACTCTACCAGCCCCCAGACCCAGACCATTTGTATGTAAAACACTTTGCAAATCATGTTGATTGATCAAACACAGCTGTCCTCAGAACAACTAAAAGACTAACAAAAAGGTGTCTGACCAAAGCATGGCCTTACAGTGGAAAATTACAATGGGGAACTTGAAACCTTGATTAAATTACAATAAGGGAAACTTGAAACTTGATTTTTCATACAACATTCCCTCCTCTGAAAACTTAATGTTTTCATATAGTCAGACAAATTAATTTCAATGAGGAAATGTACAACAACTCTCTTCTGAAAATAGCATTACAATTGTTAAAACCTTATGGATAATACAGAAACCTGTTAGTACAATTGGTTGTGGTGAAATATATGTGCTTGAGAATTTTCTCTTTATTTGGTAAGACATTTCTTGTGTCACCTCTGGTCCACCAAAAACAATTGTCCTGAAATTCACTGTTAAAAGGAACTAAACCATGAATATGGCGTGGATTGTCATTGTGCCTAAATCTTGTCTTCGATGCAACAATTGCATCAAAATGTCTTTTCATGGAACTTCATATCCAGATGTCTTCACGCACTTTTGCGCATCTTCCTCTTCATAATGTCTTTCCATGGAACTTCATATCCAGATGTCAGATGTCTTCACGCAGTTTTGCGCATCTTCCCCTTCATCTTGGGTGTTTAGATGTGGATGTTCAATGCCTGTCCTTCAATTCCATGGCATGGCCTCCTTCTCCAATGGCCTTCAATTCTCCATTCCTCCACTCGTTTCTCTTTAGTGTCGTCATCATTCTCCATATGACGTTTCAATGGGCCATCAAGTTGGCTTATTTGGTAAATTTGCATTATTACCTGTGAAAGACAGGAAAAAACAGAGCAGTATCAATTTTCGAATATAACTTATGGTCACATTGCTACATTTTGTTAATTTAGACTGATAATGGAGAGTATTTGCACTATGATGAGACCATGAGTGATAATTTGTTCGATCAACGGCTTTGATCATTGGCTTGGCTGAAATCATTGCATTTGCACAACACAAATCTACATTACACAATGGGAAACACAATCTTTTAATCATTGTTTCTGTGTAATGTCATTTACCAACATATCTTGCTTTTAAAAACTTTGTTTCTCTTTACATTTCTGTGTGCCAATTTGTGATAAATTTGTCTGCCTGAATCAGAATTGATTATTTCTTTTCTTGCCAACTTTCATTCTGATATTACTTTTGTGTCAAATTTGTTTTCTTTACCAAATTTCTTTTTATTCATTATTTTCTGATGCCACATTTGTTATAATTCTTGTTTCAAATTAACCAATACACATACCAAAATACGCATTTTATTCACTGATACCCCAATTAACCAATACGCGCACCAAAATACGCACAACCAATACGCAATTTATTTACTGATACTGATCCCCCCTTGTGAATAATTAACTTACTATCAGTAAAGTTATTTGTTCACATAATAACATCTCCATTATCAGCACATAGAATGTAACACTACTTGAAGTGCATGGGCGCTACTCCTGCACCCCAAATTGTTAGGTCTTTATTACCAGTAGTTAGAATGTAACACTACATGAAATGCATGGACGATACTCCTGCATCTCAAATTATGTCACAAACTTGTTTATATGGGATAGTTATTTTATGAGTTCAAACTAAACAACGTGTTTCAAAATGCTTTTCTGCCCTACACAACGCCTGAGCGGGCCCTCTCAGACACTATACAGAGGCAGATGCATCAGAAATGTTGAGTAGCGGAAGTCATTTCATGCATGTATCATATAAATATTACATATAACAGTCACATGCAACACACAAAAACTTGGAAGTGATTTGTACTCCATGCTGTTAGTAGGATGATTTCAAAACATATCAGAGTTACTTATTGTTATAGATTTCATGCAGTAAAAATACATTTCATGCTACTAAATTCAGATTCAGTCAAACGTCATGTCAGTCAGTCGATATGTAGGTTTTACACATCTGTGATAACTAGAGCTCAGTCTTTTAAACCTTAGATGTGTTAATGAGATGCGTCAAAACCTTCCCTGTCCAAAAGAACTTTTGTTACATGTTCTTTCATTGCATCTTTCTCACTCAGTATAGTAGGCAGCTGTATGTTAGGTTGGTTTTATCCTTACAAAACCATGTAACAAAACTATGTGTCTTCTGGATTCAGTGTAGATGTTACATGTAATTTTGCAGCAGTGCCATTCATTTCATTTATTTGCAGTAGTTCCATTCATTCACACTCCAATCTCAGTCATTCCCACCATATACACTAAATTCACACTGAAAACTTTCTCACACCACATTTACCACATGCGGAGACAACTCGGCATGGTTAGTTCTTTGACCTGGGTTACAAAAGCAAAACCCACACTTCACATGCTAATGAATTAGCATGGGCAACAACTTCTAAATTCTTGCGGCCAGCTGTTCCACAAGTATTTCTTTTTTTCTGTTGGCATAGTTACCCCAACATTGTTAAATTTAGTCGACTTTGGGATTGATTAATAAACAAATAAATATTCCGGAATTGTTTTTTAGAGAGTTTGTCGCAATACAGTTTTTCATCCAGGCGTTCTATTCTTTTGGGTCGGTACTGTTGATAAAAATTAGGCTACTACCAATAATCTAATAGCCCCGTGCCAATGGCAATGCAATGTACTAATGAATGTATACCAACCCTTCTTTTGGGGGAAAAACATGGAATCGGAGTGAAAATTATTTCATGCACTTTTCATATCTGCCCTTTAACGGCTCAGACACAGTCTGTAACGATGTGATCTACACCCTTGTACTGTTAAAACCCTTTTACACCTGGCAAAACTTCGCTTTCCCCTGGCAAAACCACCCAACTTTCCTTGTGATTTTTTTTTTTTTTTTTTTTAAAAAACATGCCTGATATCAAAATAAAACCACAATGAATAAAAAACAAAACCAAAATAAAACACTCCATTTGCAGACTGAGAGTATGAGATTGGGCTGTGTTGTCACATGTGCTGAGGGTGAGATGTTCCTGCATTTGGGCGGTGATGATTTGCATTACTCCTTTGATATGCTGAGGACAGTTCACATTGCTTCTTTGATATGCTGTAAACACTGGCGCATTCCAATGCCTTTGTTTTCAATCAAACCAGTGGTAATTGTCCTTTGTAGCCTTGCAAATATTCTCCTGTGCTTCTTCCCAGCCCCTTCACCTTATGACACCTCTCTTATCTAACCCCTGTTGCTCACACTCAGCCATGCTTCCTCCCTCCTCTTCATCTGCATTTCAACAGACAACCTTGGATGCGTTCTGGAACTCATCTGCTGATGCATTGTGGAGTTCATCTGCTGATTTGCAGTCCTATTTTATTGTATTTTAGGTTTATATTTTCCGTGAGGGAAAAACAATACTCCAAATCACTGCAATCGATTAGTCTCTTACTCCACAGCATATTCTTTGATTCAGAGCTTGACATGCTGAGGAATACACGTGTGACTCTGCTTGCTTCTCTGAATGGTATTTTGTTGGGGGATGTGATGGCTGGCAATTGTTGTCAGGGGGTAGAATGACTTGTGAGAGGTAACATATGACAGTCTTTTAAACTTCCATCCTCAATTAAGCCCATGTTCTCTTTCTCTCTCTCTGCATGGAGTTTTTTTTTTTTTTTTTTTTAAAGAAAAAACAAAACAATAGCCTTCAATTCTGCCCCACATGCTCAACATTCTTTTCAATTCACTGTCCCTACTTAACTTTGCCCTTCTATGCTCAAATTTTCTTTACAAGGAAAAATATATCCCTGACCATTTTGTCCTTCACACTTAGTCTTTCATTTATTCATACACACACATAACCCTATGTAACCATCATGCATTTCCCAAACATTCTATGGTGTCAATCTCCTATAGAAGTTAGCTATAGGCTCTCTATCCATTCCCGCTATTAATAATTTGCCACTGCTATGCACAGTACTTATACTATTCTCATAACTCCATGGTCCCCTTATGTTTTTATTATCAATTACCTGACGCATATTCCACCAGAAAATGAATATGAGCATTGCGGCAAACTCAGTAAAAACTTTTTGACGTCTTTGAGACAAAACAAACACAAACAGAGAGACACCCCTTTGTCTCTTCACACGTCAACAGTAAAGTGCTTTTTCACAATTACACACACACAGGCAGCTTCTCAAGGCTGGGTCACAAACACGCACAGACATTAGCTCAGCCCAGCAAGAGACAACTAAAACTTAAAAACAACTCTCTCTCACACACGTGCGCGCACAACCACACTGGTTATAATTCGGTCATAGCCAATAATGCTGGCTTCCTTAAATAACTCACCAATTACGCTGGTGGCACTTATTAAACAATGATTATTGATTATACGCGTACTTCCACTCTCTATAGAGTAGGCCCTGGGTCACACGATGAAGGAAACTCAACGACAAAGGCACCCAACCTCCGCGAGGAAACACACACGCAGACTACCACAATAAAGCGTTAACTACTATTAATTAACAAGATTATTGCAGGCATCCACTGTATTCTGCCAGTTTCTATAAACCGACGCCTACAGCAGGACCCATGTACAGGAAACACCGTGTACAACCAAACCACTACACAGGGAAACACCACTATGCAGGAACTTTAACCTCTGCCTGAGGAAACACCTCAGTCAGGCATCTATCAGAAGGATAGGGACAAACCGCTACACAGGGAAACACCACTATGCAGGAACTTTAACCTCTGCCTGAGGAAACACCTCAGTCAGGCATCTATCAGAAGGATAGGGACAAACCGTTACACAGGGAAACACCACTATGCAACCAGACTCATTTCAAAACAGGTTAACAAACAAAAACCAGCAACATTTTTCCCTCAAGCAAATTCTATCTCAAGACGAGGAATCAGATTAATCAAGTAATTAACCTGTCCATTATTAGTTTACACCTTGACATATGAAAATACTTTTCAAAAAAAACTTGCGTGTCTTGTTAATCAAGCCCACTTGCGAAATAGCCTAAACCGCCATAAGGAAACACACTTATGCGGGACCTCTGCCTGAGGAAACACCAATCAGACAGGCATCTATCGGAGGGATAGGATTTTACCAAAACTTCCTCTATTCTTCTAAGAATAGGGTACAGGCCTTTTTTGAATTATAGCACAAGAGTTACATGTGAAAATTCAGTGTTCTTACCAGATTCAGTCGACCTCTCCACATCTGCTCCGGCGTCTGTGTCTGTTCTGCAGGGGATCCGACGTCGTCAGGTGCAGGTGCCGTTGAATTGATTTTATGCGCGCTTTTGGCCTTCTCCTGCAACTGGAAAAATCAGTCTTCCTCGACGCCGTCTTCTCCTCCGCAGTACAGAAAACAAGAGCCGATCCCATCCTCGTCGCCAAATGTTGGATAAATTTTTATATCCTGATAATTATGGAGACGGTTCGAACTGATCACGGTAAAAGAACATTTAATACAGTGTGCACACCGGGAGATCAGCTAAGCTCGCTTGCTCCGACTGACTCCCAGATCCACAGCTCACACAAACTTTTAAAGTCACACTCTACCAGCCCCCCAGACCCAGACCATTTGTATGTAAAACACTTTGCAAATCATGTTGATTGATCAAACACAGCTGTCCTCAGAACAACTAAAAGACTAACAAAAAGGTGTCTGACCAAAGCATGGCCTTACAGTGGAAAATTACAATGGGGAACTTGAAACCTTGATTAAATTACAATAAGGGAAACTTGAAACTTGATTTTTCATACAACACCATACTCTCATTCTTCTGAGAAAACCCTCTCTCTCTCTCTCTCTCTCTCTCTCTCTCTCTCTCTCTCTCTCACCACTCACAGCATCAGCAACCATTCTCTCATTCTTCTGAGAAAACCTCTCTCGCTCTCTCTCTCTCTCTCTCTCTCTCTCTCTCTTTCTTTCTCTCTCTCTCTCTCTCTCTCTCTCTCTCTCTCTCTCTCTCTCTCTCTCTCTCTCTCTCTCTCACAACCCACAGCATCAGCAACCATTCTCTCATTCTGAGAAAAACTCTCTCTCTCTCTCTCTCTCTCTCTCTCTCTCTCTCTCTCTTTCTCTCTTTATCTCTCTCTCCAAGTTGTTTCCAAGTTGTGTCACAACACACAGCATCAGCAACCATCCTCTCATTCTGAGAAAAACTCTCTCTCGTTGTCTCCTTCTCTCTCTCTCTCCAAGTTGTTTTTTGTGTTTGTGTTGTGCTCACTAAAGCTCACAAACAGATTTCAATGAATGAAAAAAAAAAAAAAAAAAAAAATCTAAGGGGGGTGTCTAATGTCTCTATCCTCCCTCACATTTGTTTGTTTACTAAAGAGACTGCTGCATTAATACTGTCAATTAGGATTCAAAAGATTAAATGACAATACATTTGTTTTATTTCATGACATTAAACAATAGAAAGATAGATGACAGTGATAAATATTTACAGAAAAAAAAGAGATTATCAAACGTACATGATCAAAAACAAACAACAAACAGACAACCCAAACATGAGTCTCTCTCTGTGTGTGTGTGTGTGTGTGTGTGTGTGTGTGTGCTGGTGTAGTGTTATCTCATCCTGACGCAGGCAGACAACATCACAGCGATAGCATCAGCATGTTCTCTGAGCCCAGGGCCTTGGAGACTAAGACACACACACACACACACACACACACACACACACACACACACACACACACACACACACACACACACACACACACACACACACACACACACACACACACACACACACACACACACACATACAGCGCTCCAGTTAACCAAGATGAGACAAGATACAGATACATGCAGGAGGGCCAGATATCTGGCAAAGACAACACCACAACCAACAACTACACAATTACACACAATTACACGCAGACTACAGAATAGACAACACAACTATACACACACTAGTACAGAACAGACTTCAACTCACAGGTTTGATAACAGACTAGAAATAGACCCAGCTCCCTCATTGCGTCACTCAGGATCGCCTCAAAACTTATTTAGTTAGGATGGTCTAGTTGCTATTTTGTCACCAAAGTTCTCGCACATCGCTTGCTCCGAGGCCACGCCCCCTTTGGCTGACCCCTGACCCCTTAAGATGGACTGACCAATAGTGTGCTTTCTAGTCTGCCCATGCCTCAGAAATTGACCAATAATATACATTCTAGTCAAACCAGAAAGGAAACGCCCAAAGGGAATGATTTGCTAAATGACATTCTCCCTATCTCACTGATCTACCTCTATATCCCTCTCTCTGCCTCTCTCTCTCTCTCTCTCTCTCTCTCTCTCTCTCTCTCTCTCTCTCTCTCTCTCTCTCTCTCTCTCTCTCTCTCTGCCTCTACTCTCTCTCTCTCTCTCTCTCTCTCTCTCTCTCTCTGCCTCTCTCTCTCTCTCTCTCTCTCTCTCTCTCTCTCTCTCTCTCCCTGTCTCTCTCTCTCTCTCTCTCTCTCTCTCTCAATTTCAATTCAATTTTCAATTTCAATTTAAGAAGCTTTATTAGCATGACCATAATGTTATACGGTATTGCCAAAGCATTGAAGTGTACAATATTATAACAGCATTGTAATGTACAATATTATAACGGCATTGTAATGTAACAATATTTGAACACGTAACAACAGTAACGACAATAACATGTTGTGTGTTTATGTGTGTGTGTGTGTGTGTGTGTCTGCGCTTGTGTGTGTGTGTTTGTGTGTGTGTGTGTGTGTGTGTGTGTGTGTGTGTGTGTGTGTGTGTGTGTGAGAGAGAGCGTGTGTGTGTGTGTGTGTGTGTGTGTGTGTGTGTGTGTGTGTGTGTGTGTCAGTACTTGTATATGCAGTATTCAGTACACAGTATGTCTATACATTTATAGAATATTCAGCTCTGTTCTCTTTTGATGGCATGAGTAGACAAACTGAGCTGCGAGAAGTAGGCATTCCTCTTTTTCACCAGTAAGGTATGGAAGCCTCTCCTCCTCATTTGCATGCAGGAATTCAGGGAGTACATCACTTATCTTTTCATAGTATTTATTTCTAATGGTGTCATATTTTGTGCACTGGGTCAGGAAGTGTATCTCGGTTTCCACCTTTTGTTGTTCGCAGTGGGGGCACAGTCTGCTTTCTTTTGGCAGCCATGTTTGCCTGTGCCTTCCCACTTCTATTGCTAGATTATGCTCACTGAGTCTGTACTTTGTCAGGGTGGTTCTCAGATTTTTGTCTTGGATATGGGTCAGATAGGGTGCTATTGTGTAATCTCTGTTTAGGGCCAAATAGAATTGCATTTTACTTTGCAGTTTCGTTTGATTTTGCCAATGACTTGTGTAATTTTGTTTTGAAGTTTTTGTAATTTGGTTTATCCTAATTTCAGTTGTTTTTTGGTTCTGGTCCTGAGGTGTTAGTATGGCGTTAGTATGTGTGGGATTAGTATTAGCTGAACTCAGACTCAGGACCAGCTGAGTGAGGGGACTGTATCCTTTGCTCAACTCCTGGTATTGCAGAGCTTTAAATTGGTATGAGTGGGGGTCACTATTTTTCAAATGTTTCCAGAATTTGATTGCCCTTTTCTGTATTTTTATGATTAATGGATATTGGCCTAATTCTGCCCTGCATGCATTGTTTGTGGCACTTCTGTGCACTCTAAGGATATTTTTGCAGAACTCTGCATGCAGGGTCTCAATTGGATGTTTTTCCCATTTGATGAATTCTTGATTTGTTAGTGGACCCCACACCTCACTGCCATAAAGGGCAATTGGTTCAATTACGGTTTGGAATATTTTTAGCCAAATACGGATTGGAATTTCCACAGTAATTTGTCGTTTTATGGCATAGAAAGCTCTGCGTGCTCTTTCTCTCAGATCATTCACTGCAATATTGAACTTTCCATTTGAACTTATTGTTAGGCCTAAATATCTGTAGTTTTTTGTGTGTTCAATTGAGTGTGTTCCTATTGTAAAATTGTGTTTATCTCCCTGAGATCTGGATCTTTTTTCAAATGTCATTATTTTAGTTTTTTCTAGGTTCACTGCCAGGGCCCAGGTCTGGCAGTACTGCTCAAGCAGGTCCAGGTGCTGCTGCAGGGCCTGTATAGTGGGGGCGACCACCACTAGGTCATCTGCGAAGAGCAGGAGTTTGATTTCCATGTCGTGTAGGGTAAGACCAGGTGTGGTGGAGTTTTCAATAGTTCTTGCCAATTCATTAATATAAATATTAAAAAGGGTTGGGCTTAAGCAGCAGCCTTGTCTTACCCCTCGACACTGGGAGATGAATTTTGTCCTTTGGTTGCCAATCTTTATTGCGCACTTGCTTCCTGAGTACATTGACTTTATCAGGTCATAAGTTTTACCCCCTACACCACTTTCTATAACTCTGTAGAATAGTCCTGTGTGCCAAATAGAATCAAAAGCTTTTTTAAAGTCGACAAAGCATGCGTAAATTTTGTTTTTGTTTTGGATAACATGTGTTTCAATTAGGGTGTGTAGGGTGTAAATATGATCAGAGGTGCGATGATTTGGTAAGAATCCAATTTGACATTTGCTAAGGGCATTGTGCTTCATAAGGAAGTTTCGGACTCTTGAGTTTATGATACTACAGAATAGCTTCCCCAGGTTACTGTTCACACAGATGCCTCTATAGTTGTTAGGGTCGAATTTGTCACCAGATTTGAAAATTGGAGTTATGAGTCCTTGATTCCAGATGTCAGGGTAGTAACCTACACTCAGAACCATGTTGAACAACTTGATAATGGATAATTTAAATTTTGTGCTCATGCATTTTAACATTTCGTTAAGAACACCATCTAACCCTGGTGTTTTTTTGTCTTTCAGTTTTCTTATGTTATTGCTGAGTTCTTTATCAGTAATAGGGAAGTCCACAGGGGTTTGGTAGTGTTTAATTGTGGACTCTAAATTTGAAAGGGATTGTTTTATGTTTTGTTGTTCCTGATTTGTAGTTGAATTTATATTTTCAAATAAATTTTGGAAATGATTAGTCCAGATATCTCCATTTTGGATTGCCAATTCTTCCTTTTTGTTTTGCTTCAAGTTGTTCCAGTTTGCCCAGAAGCTATTAGAGTGGATTGATTGTTCTATAGTTTCCAGGTGCTTGATGGTATATTGTGCTTTCTTGGTTCTGAGTGTACGTTTATAT
>JAODXP020001816.1:17500-26386 GCA_027497455.2 Sardinella longiceps | reverse complement strand
TCTCTCTCTTCCAATTTAATTCAAAGGTAGCTTTATTGGCATGACTCATTGAAGCAGTGTTGACAAAGCTGACATCTCTCTCTTTCTCTCTCTTTGTCTTTACAGAAATCTGCTTGACAGAGATACATTCTCCAAATCGGATCCAAGTAAGACCGGTTTCCTATCATTCCTCTATGCAGTTGTTGTGTACAAATAGTTCCTCTCTGTGTTGTGTTTGTCTCTATTGTGTAACACAATGAAGAATAGTTCCCCCACAGAACCAAGCTAGACCAGTTCCCTATCCCTCTTCCATGTAGTTGAGTTGAGTGTAGATTCTCTCTGTGTTGCATTGGTTGTGCTGTGCATTGTGTAACAAGATCAAAAAAGGTTTCCCCGTAGAACCTAACTAGAACTGTTCCCTATCACTCTTTCATGCAGTTGTTGTGTATAGTTCACCTCTGTGTGTGTTTTAGTTAGACCTGTTCCTTACCATTCTATGCTGTCATTGTGGATAGTTCTTCTCTGTGCTGCGTTGGTCTCTATTGTGTCTATTGTGTGTAAATATTGAAATGATCCCCTGCAGAACTAAAGTATCAGTGCCCTTGCAGACAGTTTGTGTATGTATGTGTGTGTGTGTGTGTGTGTGTGTGTGTTATTGTGGCTTATGGGGATGCCTTTATAGGCAAACACACTTTGAACTTCTGTATGTGGTTGTGTGTGTGTGTGTGTGTGTGTGTGTGTTCACTATTGTCATCGGGGATGACTTTATAGACAAACACACTCTAAACCTCTGTTTGTGGTATGTATGGGGTGTGTGTGTGTGTGTGTGTGTGTGTGTGTGTGTGTGTGTGTGTGTGTGTGTGTGTGTGTGTGTGTGTGTGTGTGTGTGTGTGTGTGTGTGTGTGCGTGTGCGTGCGTAATAATGAAGGGACACTCCCGTCACCATTATTCCTGGTGTGAGGGATAGCATGTCCTTGGGCACTGATGGAGGGCTGGAATGTCCTTGGGTCCTGCATCTCTCTTTTCTAGCTGTGTTCTTAATCCCTTTTTTTCCACATCTGTCTTCCTCTCACTCCCCCCCCTCTCTCTCTCTCTTAGTCTCTGTTTGCATCTCTATACTCCATTCAAGGGCCATCTCTCTGTTCCAACCCTGTCTCTCTCTCCCTCTCTCTCTCTTTCTCTCCCTCTTTTTCTCTCCATCACCTGTGGTAAATCCCTGAACTTTCTTAATGGGGCACGCCCCTGTGCATCACCCCCCCCCCCTCTCTCTCTCTCTCTCTCTCTGTCTCTCTTTCTCTCTGTCCCTCATTCCCTCATTTCCAGTCTTCTCCTGTGGTGAATCTCTGCAGTGCACTCCATTTGAGGGGCATGTCCCTCCTCTACATTCTCTCTCTCTCTCTGTCTCTGTCTCTCTCTCTCTCTCTCTCTCTCTCTCTCCATTCCCTCTGATAAATCCCTGTAGTGCACTCCATTTGATTCCATGTGCATTCCATGTCCCTGTTCCCACCCTCCACTCTCTCTCTCTCTCTCTCTCTCTCTCTCTCTCTCTCTCTCTCTCTCTCTCTCTCTCTCTCTCTCTCTCTCTCTCTCTCTCTCTCCCCATTCCCCTGTGGTAAATCCCTGCATGTCTGCATTTATGGGGCATGTCCCTGTGCTCCTGTGGGGGTGGTGACGTTTCCCTCTGACAATGCACCCCCCCCCCCCACATCCTCACCCCCCAACACACACACACACACACACACACACACACACACACACTTCTGACTCAGACATGAGCACATTGATGTGATGGGCACAGTGATGGTGTGTGTGTGTGTGTGTGTGTGTGTGTGTGTGTGTGTGTGTGTGTGAGGTGGGGGGGTAGAGGGATGTGCCAGGGCACCCTGAGGGCACACATGACTAACTCTCTCATCTCTCATCTGCCTCCGTCTGGTTTGGGCAGATTATATATAGAAGCGGGCGAGTGGGAGGCGCGCACACACACACACACACGCACACACACACACACACAGCTCTTAGACGACACAACACACACAAGAGGGGACGCCTGGTATCCTGGCATCTCAGTGAAAAAGCTCCATGAGAGAGAGAGAGAGAGAGAGAGAGAGATAGAGAAGAGCACACGGCATCGAGCAGGGAAAACACACACACCGCTCTCAAACGACACAGCACACACAAGACGGGAGGCTCAAAGAGAGAGAGAAGGAGGGAGAGAGCGGCAGAGAGGAAGACAGGAAAGAGAGAGAGAGAGAGAGAGAGAGAGGGGAGAGACAGGGATGGTCAGGAGACTGAGAAAATAAAGAGAGAATCATAAATACACAAGAACACACATTTTTATATTTATACATAAAATTCCTCAGCACAGCTTGGAAGGTGGGGACATCACTATTGACAAATAAAGCACTTGTACTTTTCCATCTAGGAAGCTTAGGGAGGATCCTTAACGCATCATCATATGCTACCTGTAGCTTCTTCAGCTACAGTATGCTGTGCTATATTTAGCCCAGAGATGAGCTGTGCATAAAGGAGCGCCGTATATTCTATAGATAGCTCTGAATAGATCCAGGCACATATGGAATCTGTGAGCCAACATATAGGCCTGTGCATAGAGATTACAATTATACCACTGACACTGGATATCATCATCACCACCATCACAAAGATCATCAGTGAATACCGTACTTTCTTCACATGATCACTAATATCTGGTTATATATACTTCCAGTATCTGATATTGTAGATCTCCCATTATCTGATATGCTAACATATCTTCCCGCATCTGATATTTGACAATATACAGTATCACACAGTATCTGATATCGGTTGATATATGTGCTGATATCTTATATTTGTCATTATCACCCGGTGGAATGGAATACTGTGTTCCGATTGGCTGTCAGGGTGTCCGTTATTTCTAGATAACAGGACACCTGTGATGTTTGTCGGGTGAAAAAGTTTCACCAGCGTTCCTTATCAATGCTCTTTAGAGTGCAGACTTGTGAATCTCCCTTCATATGAAAATAGTACCCTACCGAACAGGTTAACTTCTTTCAAAACGGAGCCACATGTTTCTTTTATGTTTTAAACACTTTCTTACCGTCTATACATTTTAGTTGCAACCGGGTGATAAGCGGTAATTCATTCATATAAGGTAACTAGAAAAGCGCTCATAGAGCGCAGACCTCCGCCAAGGCATTATGGTCACAGACTCAATATGAATTCTAGATCATGTTCTGGATCACCGATCGCCACCAAAATCGAATCAGCTCTTGCTTGTCCCAATATACATATTGTCCGAAAATGTCATCCAAATCCGTGCAGTACTTTTCGAGTTATCTTGCTGACAAACAAACAAACAAACAGACAAACCAACAGACAAACCAGTGCGACCGAAAACATAACCTCCTTGGCGGAGGTAATAATAATGGACTTGGCGGAGGCAAACTGGCCTTCGCCTCCACCTCGTACATTATTACCTCATAGGGACACCTCAGCGACCATTATCCCCATCATATGCATTTCCCAGTATCTGATATTGGCTGATATATGTGCTGATGTCCAATTCGATGCTATCTGGGGAGCAGGTAAATGAGCAGGTAAATGAAAAAGACAAAAGGGGGGGGGGGGATACCAAGTGGGGACCCAGCAATGTTAGTAATATATGTTATAATGTCAAGATGTCAAGGTGAAGAGGACACAGGTGGAAACACGGACATGCTTCTATTTAATCAGTAGAGAAAGGGTGTTTACCCCATTTACTTTAATTGAGTTGAGCACACCTTTCACTCTCGTTTTGATTCTCCACTGACAATTGGATCTTTTCTTTAACTATGATTTTATGCATTACACATGGCTATGGGATTGGATGGGAGCATACGCCCGCTTAGGGTGGCGTGATGTAGGGCTGAGCGAGCAGCAATGAATGCTGGGATACATGCTGGGCTGTTATTCTGGACTAGCTCCCGGGAGGGAGGGCATGGGGTTCAAGGGGATGTCCTCCTCGCTGGCTCACACAGCCACGGAAGCGGAACGCCCTACAGGACGCCCCGCTGAAGGGATTCCCTCAAGTGAGAGCGTTTACTGGAGAGCAGAAATGCATCCTAGGAAAGGGGAAGCATTTAACACTATCCAAAGCGACTTACATAAAGAGGACAAACAAGTTACTCATATTCTCATACGTTACAGCACTGTAAAATATAATACTTGGATGAACTTGACCAGTTTGCTTAAAAAAAGTAGATAAATAAAATGACGCCTTAAATGAATTAAGTAAGGCAATTTGTTTTTCACCATTTTACCAGTCCCTCCGTAGAACGTATAGTTCCAAAATGTCCAATAACTCTAGCCACTGTAATTTTCCATGCCTTAAGCCCCGTCTCCTATGCCCTACACCTGACCATGTCCTATGGCCTGTTTCCTGTGGTCTGTCCTACATATCGCTGCAGTGTATACCCTAAACTCCATGTCCTAAACTCTGCATCCTGATTCATGGCGTCTAATCCCTAAATACTAAACTCTGTGTCCTGTGCCCTCCACCTGAACTCTTGTGGCCTATATTTCCTGTTTCCTGTCTCACAGGAATGCTCACTTCCTGTTGCATGTGAAACACCTCTGCATAGGAAAAACAAAGCAAAACAAAACAACAAACACAAACAAAAATGGCTTCTTACAAAATAGACTAACCTTCAATTAGTTTTGAGATTTGGGAAGCTGTTGTAATGTATCTGTCATGCATGGTGAAATGTTCTTCATAAAGCAAAGCAAAACAAAACAAAACTAGAAAAACACTCAGAGAGCGCAGACCTCTGCCAAGGCCATCGTGTTCTGGATCACCGATCGCCACCAAATTGAATCAGTTCTTACTTGTGCCAATATACACGTTGTCTGAAAATTTCATGCAAACCCGTGCAGTACTTTTCAAGTTATGTACACAGACAGACACACACAGAGAGAGACAGACAGACAGAAAGACACAGGCGAAAACATAACCTCTTTGGCGGTGGTTTCAAAACAACGAATACAACAACAAATGGCCTCAAGAAAATTATTAGATTTTTGAAATGCTGTTGTAATGTGTCTGCCCTGCACTGTTGAAAGGTTCTTCATATCTCTGTCTCTTATTGCTATGGTTTATTTTAAAGAGCAAGATTTTGTTCACCATTGTTTTTAGCTTAAGCTTGGTATGTAATGCTTCGCTGGTTTGTCTTCTTGTACAAGCTGCTGTTCGCTGATGTTTTTAGCTTTAGCTTATCATAGGGTTTTATTAAAGGAGAAATCTGGTGTGAATCAGTCAATAACCCGTGTTGTTCTACGTATCTGAATGCTGTCTTTCAGAAATAGAGCGAGAAAATTGGATCCTACATAGACTGAATAACAAACCGATTACTAATGCTGACTGAATGGGACATAATGAAATTAAACTGGAAGTAGGCTAAGTTGTTATGCATTCCATTCACGTAGTGTTAATTGTCCATTCATGTAGTGTTAATTGCCGGTATACTGCTCAGTCTATGCTTTATCAAATTTTCTGATTCTTTTTTCTACCTACAGCACTTAGTGAGTTTGAACAATAGGGCTATGGATTGATTTACACTGGATTTCTCCTTCAATTTGCCTCCTTCAGCTACTTGTTACTGAAGCACTCAGTACACTTACCCTGATAGCAAGTTCTCTTAATTATCCTGTACAGTCATTAGAATTAGCTGATGTAGGTCTGTTGACTTACACATTGTGTGATGAATAGATTACTTGCAAAAAGAATAGTGTTGCAGGAGTCTACATTTTTTTGCTAAGTTTGAGACCGTCGGCTGCGACCCTAGGTTTGCAAGAGAAGTGCAGTACAGTAGCTCATAGTTTTTTTAAGTACAGTTAGTGTCTCGCAATTTTAAAATTGTTAGCGTGTCATCAGGGATATCCTAATTAAACTACTATAGACAAACATTGCTCTGGTTTGTACAGTACATCATCAAAATATCCACTGTGGTTGTGCTTGAGTTCTCTTTTGTTTGTTATTGGGGCTGTGTCTCTCCACTGGAAAGCTCTTCTGGGTACTGTAGGCTATTCCGAGAAGGCTGCTAAGTGGCAACCCTGGGTAAATTAAAGCTATTATCCAAAGTGAATCAAGCTGTAGCCTTGTTGTCTCACAATGTTAAGTGCTGTTGATGAGAATGACAGTCACAGAATTTTGTGCAACACAGATCAAATAGAGAAAGGGCAGCCAACGCAAGTCTAACTGATGTAAGGACATAAATGTTTTGTTTTTATATGCCCACATCTGTTTGCTTAGCTGCAAATATATTTGGGCTACGTTGTGCCAGTCTGTACTTAGCATTAGCATTTGGTAGACTTAAAGAAAAGAGATATGATTGACTGAATGACTCAATTTTTCTCCTTTAAGCTGGAGGTAGGGCTAAACCCAATAACAGAGACCGGGTTCCTCATTTTCTCAACTGAACAAAGTGAGCAAGCAAGCTACTCTAATATCAGGAACCATTTCCCTTAGCTTAATTTGCCCAAGTTTACAACTTAACCGCCTACTTGGAATACCCATCTTGTGTTTCTCTTTCTTCTCTTAGTCTCTTTCTACTCTTTTTATTTCTTTCTTTCATTGTCTGTTTTTCTTTCAGGCCATCTTTTTTGTCTGCTTGTGTGCTTTTCTGCTTGTCTTGCTAGTCCTGTCCTTCGATTGCCTTGCATGGCCGTTTCTGTAAGTCTGTTTTTTTGTTCTTCTGTCCTATTCTGTGTTGGTGATTTGGATGTACTCTTTATTTTCTGTGCAAACATGTGTCAGCTGCTACATCCGTAAACACACACACACAGCACACACACACACACACACACACACACACACACACACACACACACACACACACACACACACACACACCTTTGTACCCTCAGTACCACTATTTACCTGAGTTAGATCATGTTACAAGGTCACAAGGGGGTTGTTCAAGGTTAAATTCAGACAATTTTTTTTTGCCTACATAACAAAGCACCCTGTTGTAGTATGGACCTTTCTTATTGTAGTATCGAAAATCTCTCCGCCACACAAAAGCGTTGAAAGACCTCCAAAATTCTTCTGCCCCTTCCAATGTTCTCCATAGAGGGGGAACTATAAATTTAACTTAAGGGTCAGGTTGGTAGTGTTTACAAGATGAGAAAAGTCAAGGTGCTCAGGAATTGATTTTTTTTAATCAATTCCTCTGGGAATGCAAAAATAGAAGAATAGAATCCAAGGCACTCTTTGTATCCAAAAGTATAAAAATTGTGTTATTTATTGAAGATAATGAGAGTGATTCTACAGTATATGTACGATGTTTATGAATTTCATTATGATAGAGTGATTCTGTTGTATTCATGATGTTTGTTTCTGAATTTCATGTGGTTAAATGAAAACCTTTGTAGATTTTTTTTTATTTTGACAAATTTGACATGTGCTGTGTGCTAAAGTGCTTTTGTTGGACTTACTTGACACTATCTGTTTCTCCACCCCTCTCTCTCTCTCTCTCTCTCTCTCTCTCTCTCTCTCTCTCTCTCTCTCTCTCTCTCTCCTGGCAGTCTGTGTCCTCTACACGCAAGGCATTGGAAACAAGGAATGGAGAGAGGTAAGGCCTACACCTGTCACAAACACACCAATAGATTGAGTACTATAAATATGGGATTTACTTGTTGCAGACAGCATATACATGCACACCTCATGGCTCTCATCATGCGGATTTTGTGTTTGTGTCATGCTTCAGTCGTGGACGTGGTTGCAAGCATGCACATCGCATCCACAAGATGCAATACTGACTAAGGCCTGAGGGCCACAAGTGGCCCTTGGGATTTTTAATCCCTTTACTAGTAAACAATAAATTAACTTATACATAGGTCTCACCACATGCAATGTAAATGGAATTAGGAGAACCATGACTAAATAAGCTTAACAAGCTTAATTGATAAGTAGGCAAAACATTAACAAGTTAATAGATGTATAATTAGGCAATAAAACAATAGACAATAAACAGGTTAGTAGAGACATCAAAAACAAACAGAATCAAATAAAGTTCAGGCCACTACAGGAATGTGTGTGTGTGTGTGTGTGTAATTGGGACGTGTAATGGCAGGAGATCAGAAGTGAAGGGGCAGCGATGGCCCTGCATGCATAATCACATTTAATATCACTGCTCTGCCATAACTGAGTGCAGGCGCGCGCACGCACACGCACACACACACACATGAACACACACACACACACACACACACACACACACACACACACACACACACACACACACACACACTCACAGCTTACCATTAACCGGCTTTTAAGTCTAGCACACTGCACACACACGTACTCATGCACACACACACACACACACACACACACACACACACACACACACACACACACACAACACACATAGACACGCATACATACCTACACTGCATAATCAACTGTCAGATGTCATGAACATGGCTGATTGCCCTCAGCTTGTAGCATTGACCCAAGCTGTTAGCCTTCTGCTATCATACATTAGCCACCTGAGGAATTAAATAGACAAACATCTAGCCTTTTATGGCATCACTGTACACTCATACCAAGAACTACCACTCGAGATACTAAAGTTAAGGCTGATTGCCCTCAACTTTTAGCATTGACTCAAACAGTTAGTATTCTGCTAAACCTGAGGTACAGTATTAAATTATTAAATGAGATAACATTGGACCATTGCCACATCATTCACAGTCAAAGCGCATTGACCTCATAGCTGAAGATGTTTTGTGACAGCAAATCAATGTATCAACCTTGATTAATAGTCAATGAATTTCCTTGTAGCTGAAGATTCTGCTAAATCAATGTGTTAACCTCGGTTAATAGTTGATGGATTTACGTTAAGCTTCAGGACTTGGATTTGATGAGTA
>JAODXP020001815.1:22500-25518 GCA_027497455.2 Sardinella longiceps | reverse complement strand
CGCACCATCACAATCGAAACTTTGTAATGATGAAGTAGCTGCTAGCTATCCTAACGTTAGTGTAGTAATGCTGTCTCAAGCAGTCTGCTGAAAATAGTACGACTGAAAACTGGAAATTTGCGGGTTAAAGTGGTTATTTTAATCAGAGAGACATGCCGGTGTCCACAGGAGGACTTAGCGTCTGCATGGAGGCGGTAAAAGTCAAAATAATTGCAGTCTGGTGGTGTCAATATGCGTATGATAGCCAAGTCCTTTAGAAAATCTCCGGCTAGACGTGGCAAATAACATTAGCTTAAAACAGTTGTCGCCATGAACTGCTGGATTGAAAACATGTTCTTTTACGCTCCCGTGATGCGCACAAGAGGACCAAGAGAAGACAGTGCTCTTCTTCATTTCGCGTAGGAATATATTTTGTCCTTTTTAATGGGTGTCTCGGATCACTTCAACAATGTCTGACCCAAGTAACTGGACAGCACTGCCAAGCCACAAATCTCATTTTGTGACGGGTGCAATGCTGAAACGATCAAAAAGGTAACTTCACCAATATTGTATACATTCACTTTAAGCGCCATATGGTGAAATGTCATTGTTATATAACCATTCAATCCCATTGCATTTAGTCGGATCAATTGTAATGTTGCCCATCTTGCAACAGGGTGTTGCTTTTTGAAACACTTTAGATCTACAGTGACATAACAACGTTACAAGTTGTCTTTGAACAGTCTAGCGCTGACTCCGACAATCTTTTCATTGAGCGGACTTGCAGCAGTAACGTTAACAACATTAACGTTATTTACCCGCCACCCCACCACCACACTCCCCGGTGTGTTGTCTTTGTGTAAACCAGACTAAGTTTGAAACGTAAAACATGCAATGATGTAGCTAACCTTACATGTTTAGCGAAAGCAAGGTGGTTTAATAACTAAACATAGTGTGACAATGCTGTTTACTCGGTAGTCGAGATGTTTTGAAGCTTTGACCAGTGACTTTATGAGCACGTGAAACCATCAGTGTGAAGACCCTTGCCTTTTCCGAAAATGCCTACTACTTGACTGCTACGTACTAGTCGTATACTTATCTTCGTAGAAAGCTGTGTGTAGCATGCGGTACATAACAAATATCACAGTAGTAACGTTTGTATGGGCAGAAGGACTTTGGTATGGGGCTTAATTAACCTTGAATCAGGTAGGGCACCCGTAGTCCATTAATTAATGAGGTTCATGTGGTTAGTAGGCCTTCTCTGCTGCTATCATCCCATGCTGTATACTGGGGAGTAGTACTATATGGGGCTCATCCAGTCAAGTAGCTAGAGCACCTGCAGCTAATTAATTAAAGGGGAAATTTGGTTTTTAACATGTTTAGCCCCTTTTCTGGAGTGTCTAGGATGAAATAGAATCATCAGCACCAAAATTTTGACAACTGCTCCTGTCTCTGATAATTGGTTCATTTAGAATCCTCCCTTTTCTGCTTCAGAATAGCTTGCTTTGTGCATGTCCGATAATGGCCTTAAAAGAACCTTAAACCTTTATTTTAAAACTTGTGCTGCTCACCAAGTGGTTAGTGGAGTTCATTGATGTTCCACAACAATTATCATAGCGAAATACAGTTCCTATCCAGCTTTATTTGTCTTCTTGTTGTGCTAGTTGGTATTGCTACGCCGAAAAAATAGTTCCAGAATGTTCAAAATACCATATAAAACGTGACAGAACATCAATAGACACCACTAAACACTTGGTGAGCAGCACAAGTTTTAAAATAAAGGTTTAAGGTTGTTTTGAGGACATTATCGGACATGCACAAGGGAGCCATTATGAAGCAGAAAGGGAGGATTCTAAATGAGCCAAATATCAGCGACAGGAGCAATCATCAAAATTTTGGTGTTGATGATTCTATTTCATCCTAACACTCCAGTAAATGGGCTAAACATGTTAAAACCAAACTTCCCCTTTAATTGTGGGAAGCAGTAGTGTGTGCTGCATTGTATGCTGGAGTACAAACAGCATAGCAGAATGCTGTTAGTGTTAAGGGAATGGCGTATGTTTATGTTGTTTATGTGCAGTAGAAAAGCTGATTTGTGCCCGCGATAAGCTCTCAGGCGAGATGGTATCATCAATTGGTTTTGAGTAGCGATAGGCTGCAGTTATTTTTTTTTTAAGAAATAGAGGCCACATCAAACACGCAATTCTTGTTTACAGTAGACAATCATCAAAATATATCTAACCGAGTGTCACCGTTTGATCCCATCACATCTAAGTTGGGTCCACGTAATGTTGCTGGTGTCACTGGACGGTCAGTCCGTCTATGCCCCTCTTTATAAAGTGTTGTGGATCTGTCAGGTTGATCGATGAATAAGTTTTTCCACTTAACTTCAGGTCGCCCCTTGATTTTACCAGCTGGCTTAATCGGTGATCTAGGTTCATGTAGGGTTCGTGCCCATATGTTCCTTAATCTGAGCTCCACCCACAGCGTGGCAAATACATCATTGTTTACGTCTTGAAAGTGACTTCTTGAAAGGGACAGATGTAGCCTAACAGCAATGTGGTCTTGCCATAGCTGTGTGTGTTTGGTTCGGACAGGCTGTCATTGACTTTCTGCACATCAGTAGGTCCATCCTAAGCCAGTAGGTCTCCTAATGCGTGATAGAGTGCTTGAACTGTGCCCTGACTTTGGCTGGAGAGGCTGGGAAGTAAACCTTAATCTCAAGTAACCTCTCAAAGCTTTTGGCCGCAGTGCCGGACAGTGGCGTGGAACCAGGTTGGGATGTTCCCAGTCAGCTTGCTTCCCTGCTGTGTCTTGGATTGCAGAATCTCCCTCTAGCTCTCTCTCTCACACTCACACACACAAACACACACACACACACATGCATGCATGCATGCAGAAACACTCACAGACTTTTTAGATACCTTTTCAGATAACAGCAGACTGAGAGAAGGTGTCAGTTTCGAATTTCCGAAATCATTTTTTCTTTTTTTTAAATCTTGCCCAAAATAGTTTAGTGGTTTCATCAACCTGTGCCCA
>JAODXP020001815.1:15000-17500 GCA_027497455.2 Sardinella longiceps | reverse complement strand
AAAGCACGATTATAAAGGTGTAGTAAGACCACAGTAGATCTCAAGACTGGGTCTTGAAATCAGTTACAGTACAACCCCCCACTAGTAGAGCAGCCTGCAGGACCTTCAGTGTGTGTGTCTGTGTGTGTCTGTTTGTCTGTGTCTGTGTGTAACTAGGAATTAATGGAGGGCCTTAGTGAGTATATGTTTATGTGGCAATGAGTATGTTTATGTCATCTCTGGCATAGACTTAAAGACTTTAGGAGGTTGCGTGTGTGTGTGTGTGTGTGTGTGTGTGTGTGTGTGTGTGTGTGTGTGAGAGCCACAGGAAGCTTCAACTCATGGTTGTCTGAGTAGGTGTTGGATGCCTCTGCTGTCTTATTGAGTCACGGATGTGAGAGTTCACATCTCCTCCATGTCTTGGTTCATGAAATAAACACACACACACACACACACACACACACACACACACACACACACACACACAGAACACCGTGCAGTCATGCAGACAGGAAGCCAGGGTTCCCTTTTCCATCTCCTCTGTCCAAACACCTAAACACACACACACACACACACTCACGTCACTGAGGCTTGTATGATTACATAGCAGTGCTGTTCGTTTATGCACAGCTTCAGAGGACTGCTCTGATGAAGGACTACATTTTCCTCTGCCTGTGTGTGTGTGTGTTTGGGTGTGTGGTGTGTGTGTGTGTGTGTGTGTGTTTGGGTGTATGCGTAGGTGGGGGGTAAAGTCAGGGACGGTAGACTATGGTGTCCCGACCTTCAGTATTTCTCCCCTCCTACCCAGACACATGAACTCTTGCTTTCATTTACACACACACACACACACACACACACACACATTCACGTCATGGGAGAGTACTGACTTGTGGCAACAGCAGCAATAGGGTCTTTCTTGCGTTGAGAGACAGTTTCATAAGGATCATGGCTGCTAAGCTAAGGGCAATATTGAGTGACATCAGGACAGGGGTGTGTGTGTGTGTGTGTGTGTCTGTGTGTGTGTACGCAAGGAGGTCACGATCAGTGTGGGGGAGGGGTTGATGTCAGTTTTCTAAGCTCCTGTAGCCCCAGACGGCTTCAATGATTTGGGGTAGTGAGTGTGTGTATGTGTGTGTGTCGCGCGCGTGCGCGTGTGTGTTTGTGTGATGCGCTGGTGTTGACACCAGATGTTTACATTCTCTTGTTGTAGCGCTGCACTCCAATCTCATCCCATTTCCTTTTGCACCCAATCAGAGAGATTGAGAGGCTTTGTTGTTCCTTGGCTTGTTTTGAAGTTTTGTCTCCATAATCCAATGGATGACTGACTGCACAATGGCTCACATTCAGTCGCAAAACTGCACTGGCTCACAAATGTGTGTGTTTGTTTGCCATCTGTGACTATTTTTGCATGATTTTTGAGATTCATCTATAAGCATGTATAATCTTATAATGCATTGTGATGGCATATAGAACATTCTAGTTGTCTTAGGCTACACTGAAGTGGAGACCTGTGTTGAATGACGTTAAACCGTCTTTAAAGATAGTTTGTCATCACGAGGTTTGGTCATTCAGAGACAATATGGGACCACGACGACCAGCAGCGTCTTTTAACAGCCTGCATTTGATAGGTTGCAAGTATAGCGTAGCATAGCCTACCAGAACTAGCCTGGTTCCATTTAACCTGGTTGTTGATGTAAGTAGCCTACTCATGATATAGTTTGTGTGTGTGTGTGTGTGTGTGTGTGTGTGTATGTATGCAAGCTGTGTCTGTTTGCGTGTGCATGCTCTCTATGTGTGTGTGCACAAGCTCTGTGTGTATGTCTCGGTGGGTCTGTGTATTTTTTTTATATATATATTTCTGGGGATCTATTCTATCATTGGGAAGATAAGCATGTATTGTTATGAGTTTGGCAATACTTATTGTAATATGTGGGCATTTCACCCTTTTGGACTGCTGTTTTTAAGCCATCAGAGGCCTTTGTCATTTAATTGGCGCTATGCTACATGCCGGCTTTTAGAAGCCAAATTTGCACACACACCAATAAACAAATCTGTGCATCTCCTGGCAAAGGGAGGATAACAGATTGCTCAGACAGCTGTAAGAATGCATTCTCATTCCCGCGGCCCGTGCTGTGTCTGCAATCAGACTACAAACAATTTATGTCAGAGCCTGTGGGGAGACATGATGCTAAGCGTAACCATGTGTGAGATCAACGTTTTATTTACCTGATGAAGGTCTACAAAACGTTTGTGTGTTCTTTATAAATGATGGCTTGCATAATGGTCAATGTGCAAGATTCCTTCTAAGTTTTTGATCCGTGACCTTTTGAGCTTTTCCAAAATACTTGACTGCAAAAAATAGGTCTAGGTTTGCAAAAAGCTTTTCAAGTTGTACTCGGAAGTGTTAACTACTGATATATTACACTGTACTGTATGTTGTCCTTGGATTCTTTTCATTTGAGAATTATGGCATATTTTTATTTACAGTTAAGACGGCATCATAACTTTTTTGGAATTGGGT
>JAODXP020001815.1:5000-10000 GCA_027497455.2 Sardinella longiceps | reverse complement strand
AGTCCCTATAGCATGAGTTGGACTTGTAAGCTTAAATGCATCAACACATTTCTTTTATATATTCCTCCTCCTCTTCCTGCTCAGAAATCTGGCGTGTGTTCAAATTCACCTCACATGTGCGAACGTTCACGGCAAACATGTTCTCATTTAACAGTGGAATCTGAACGATTTTCGCTCAATGTTCTAAAATGTTCGTTCTAAACTGTACACGAAAATGGCAAACTGAGAAGAAATTACTCGTAGGAGGCTATTAATGTGAGACAAAGTTGCTTTGAGGCATGCTGATAAAATGCATTGCTCTACTGGATGTATTTCCAATCGGGGCGCACAAATTTCCTATCCTGCATACAGGACTGTTAACGGCGCACTACCTCCTCAGACCATTCGCCTTCGTTCGCTAGCGTTAGCCAAAAACTTGCCGTTAGCCAAAAACTGTTCGCCTATGTTCTGCACTGCACCAATGCCCAGTCATGTTATGCACTGCGCCAGTGCTCAGTCGTTACTTTTTACACTGCACCAAAGCTAAGTCATTATAGTGTGCACTGCGCCAATGCTCAGTCGTTACTTTTTACACTGCACCAAAGCAGAGGAGGTCAGCTGTAACTGTTTAGACTGTTCCAAAGCTCAGTCGCACTGTGTACGCTGCATCAGAGGTCAGTTCTTACCCTGCGTTCACACTGCATCCGTCCGTTGACGGACGACGTGGGAGGTGTCTGACGGAGGGGGAGTCAATTCTCTCAATCCCGATTGGTTTGACGGATCCGTGGCCAGCTAAAAAGTTGAACATGTTTTAACTTTTTGACGGACGCAACGGAGCTGTTTTGACGGACGGACCCATAATGCATTTCGCGAAAGCTCCATTCAAAGTCAATGGGATCCGTCAACTGACGGATGCAGTGTGAACGCCCTGTTACTGTGTGCACTGCAGCAAAGTCCAGTCGTTACTGTGTAGACTGCAGCAATGGTCAGTAGTTGCTCTGTACACTGCTGCAAGGGCAGTCGTTAATGTATATACACTGCAGTAATGGTCAGTCGTTACTCTGTGCACTGCAGCAAAGGTCAGTTGTTAACGTATATTCTGCACCAAAGCCCAGTCGTCACTACAGTAATTTACCACATATAAGCCGCATTGTGTATAAGCCGCAGGACAATGTTTTATGCAAGTTAAAAACTAAACCATATTAACACCATATTAACTGCCCCCCTGTTTTAACCTCATAGCGGAAGAAATTTAGCAAAAATCAATGTATAAGCCGCGGCTAATAGTCGGGAAATTACGGTATATGCACTGCACCATGACCCAGTTGTTACGGTATGCACTGCTACAAATCCCAGTCGTCATTTGTTTCACATTGCAGTCTCTTATCTCAGCTTTGCCAGACTGCAGTTCATTTCTGAACGTGGTCACGCAAGCCAGGCTAGGTATGCACTGCACCAAAGCCCAGTCGTTTTACTATGCACTGCACCAATGCCCAGGCATTATAGTTTGCACTGCACCAAAGCCCAGTCGTTTTACTGTGCACTGCACCAATGCCCAGGCGTTATAGTTTGCACTGCACCAAAGCCCAGTCGTTTTACTGTGCACTGCACCAATGCCCAGGCGCTATAGTTTGCACTGCACCAATGCCCAGGCGTTATAGTTTGCACTGCACCAATGCCCAGGCGCTATAGTTTGCAGTGCACCAAAGCCTAGTCTGTACACTGCACCAAAGCCCAGTCTTCACTCTATGCACTGCACCATGACCCAGTTGTTACGGTATGCACTGCTGCGAAGCTCAGTTGTCATTCTTTGACATTGCAGTCTCCAGTTGTAAATTTGTTACACTGCACTTTTAACACCACAGGGGATCTTTACCCTTTACTGTGTTAAACCTAATTACTGGATTTATTACACTTATGGTGGTGGTGCTGCACGGTGGCTTGCCTGAACCCTTGCACCACTCTTTTAAAAACTTTTTTTATCCACTTTCTTTCCACTTTTCTTTCCGTTTATTTTTGCCTGACACTGGTACCAATCAAGGCTTATTATTGGCTTTTAATTGTATTTTTCATTTGTTGCTTTCCATTTGCCACAATCGAAATGAAAGTAGCACAAGGAGCGCTCAAGAATTTGTAAAATGCGGCACTCCTGTTTGCGCAAAAGAGAGAGTTTTGCGGCCAACACCACCTCTCCATCTGTGGCACTGCAGCCAGTGGAGGACAACAGCACACATGGGTGATGGGAGATTTGGCACAAAAAAGGTGAGCCTGTATACACACCGCACACGGGTATCGAACCCGCCACCCATCAAGCTACAAACTCCCGGCGTGGTTGTGGGACGCTCTAACCAACTGAGCCAAAAGCCTGAGCTTCTAACTCAGCCGTTAGAAGCGGCCAAGGAATTGGGTGATAAGAATTTACACATACTGCCACCAAGATAGCCAAGCTAGTTGGTCTCCGTTGCACTTGCATCGTCCCAGTGAAATCCTGATTATGCAACTACTAGCCCACATCCGATGGAAGTCTCTGAGGCGGTCTCCGATGTCGATGTCGAGTCTGCTTGCGCCGGCAGGTTGTGAATGTCAGCAGCGGTCGCCTTTGCTAAGGACTGTGCCTAAGATCATGGGCTAGCTGGCTACTGCTTCGCTTCCACCCAGAGGACAGTGATGCCACATTGAGGCCATCTTGCTTGGACAAATTGAGAAGGTTTCCCCTGCCTCCCGCTGCATGCCACGTCTGGTTGGACCGTTTCTTGCTCAGAATTCTGGAAGGCGGATCCTACCCATATGGACTTTTATTTTAGCCAACATTACCTAGATATTTAATTATTGTTTGCTTTTTTATTTTACTGTCTGTCTTTTTTACTCTGTCTTCATTTCTGCAATTTCTTCATATGCAACTTCACTATAGGCTATATCTTGCATTAGTAAGTCAGTGTATGTGACAAATAACCCTCCTTGAATCTTTGAACCTTTCTATGTAAAACAAAAGAGATCAGACATCAGACTGTATTGTACTACGGTAGTTTTTACACTTTACTGTGTTAAACAAAAGAGATGTTTACATCTGACTGTATTGTACTACGGGAGTTTTTACACTTTACTGTGTTAAACCAAAGGGATGTTTACATCTGACCGTACTGAACTACAGGACATTTCTACGGTCTACAGCCCTGGTCCCCAAATGGCGGCCCGTGGAGCCCAGATCAGGCCTGCAGGAACCAAACGAGTGGCCCGTAGCACCATCTGACTTATCAGTTTTCTCCATAAACATGCTTACAGACCTCATACAGGCTATCATACTATATATGTTTATTGAGGTGCGAATTTAATGCTTGATAAAATTCGGCCCTTGAGGAAAAATATTTGGGGACCACTGGTCTACAGTATTACATCCAGTGCTATGTTAACTGTAAACCATGCCCTTGTAATCAAACTCAGTGGTTGTGCACTGTGTTATTTTCCACTGCCCTTTTCCCAGCCTATGTTGCGTCGCATGCTGCAGTTAGCGTCTGGAAGTGTGTGTTGTGAGCTTGACACACACCCTGTTTATCTTATGCATACATGTAAACGCCCATTTTTCCCTGGTCGCGTACAGTCATACTCACACAGACAGAAACACGGCTGTGTTTCCTGTGTGTGTGTGTGTGTGTGTGAGATGTTGGTGTGTGAATCATCCAAGTGAGTGTTGAGTGTTCCTGTGGTCCAGATGGCCTGTCTGTCAGCTGGCTGACCCAGAATGCCGGCCTGAACCGGGCAATGCAGCAGGCAGCTTAGAGTGGCTTTGGACCAGAAGCTCAGGGGTTAGACCTGAAGCTGTGACACACACACACACACACACACACACACACACACACACACACACACACACACACACACACACACACACACACACACACACACAAACTAAGGTTATCAGGTGAAGCAGTGCTGCGGAAAGGGATTGGAAAGAGAGAGGGTGTATAGAGAAAGAGAGGTGGAGAGAGCGTCTACACATGGACACCTAATTTATACTGGTCTAGTATTCCATGTGTCCCCTATACTATATATGACAGCTTTGGCAGTGATAATGTCTTATTTGTCATGCCAATAAGGGAGGGAGAGGGAGGGAGAGAGAGATGGTTAAGAAGGAGGGAAAGGAGGACAGTTGCAGAGAGAGAAAGAGAGGGAGAGAGGAAAAAAAGAAGAGAGAGAAGTGAGCGAAAGAGTAGAGTCATGTGGGAGTGGGTAGGACTTAAGAGCAGGAGAACACTGGAGAAGGAACAGAGACATGATTTTGCACACAGAGAGAGAGAGAGAGAGAGAGAGAGAGAGGAGAAAGGAGGAGAGTGAAAGAGAGAACACTGAGAAAAAGTGAGGAATAGAGAGGGAGAGAGAGAGAACAAAGAGGAAGAGGGAGAACAGAGGGAGAGAGAGGCTGAAGGATGGTAGGATGATGGTGGGAGTGGAAGAAGAAGTGAAACGTGACAGAGAGATTGTTCTGACGAGGTGAGGAAGGGATGAGGGGATGAGAGGATGACCAGAAGGAGGAAAGGAAAAGAAAACTGAGAGAAGAGAGGAGGAATGGCAGGCACAGCAGGAAAGATAAGGGGGTATGAACACAGGCCAGTTTCAGCAGGTTCTGATTGTGTGTGGTGTGTGTGTGTGTTTGTGTGTGTGTGTGTGTGTGTGTGTGTGTGTGTGTGTGTGAGAGAGAGAGAGATGCGTGGGTGCAGGGCTGAGCAATGGGGCTGTCTGGGGAGGGAGGGAGGGGTTGCAGGAGAAGGAAAAAGATGATGAAGGGATGAGAGAGAGGTAGAGAGGAGGTGAGGAAAAGAAAGATGAGAGAGAGGTAGAGAGGAGGTGAGGAAAAGAAAGATGAGAAAGAACACAAAAAGAAGATTGAAACTTTAATTCCTTTACTGTCAGTTCCAGCACACCCTCTTTCTACAATATACCTCCCTGCATCTCCCTATACCTCCCTATAGGAGGTGAGAGTGCAAAAGCGAGAGAAGGTGGAAGAGAGAAAGAAGGAATGTGGT
>JAODXP020001814.1:0-26099 GCA_027497455.2 Sardinella longiceps | reverse complement strand
GAGGGGTGTCTCACTTTGGAGGGCACTCGAAAACAAGTGCCCATGTTACGGAAGAGAAATGGGACTGGGCCTAATAGCCTGGTGAAAATTTTATTTATTGACTTTAGTAGTGCCTTCAACACAATCCAGCCCAATTTAATGGGGAGGAAACTGTTAAATCTTGGAGTCAATCCCAGACTTATCTCATGGATATTGGACTTCTTGACCAATCATAGTCAGCATAGTCCGTTTTAACTCATACACTTTTGTATTTTTTAATGTCGGGATATCTTAGTTTGATGTAAATTCAGTTGAATTCTGCATTGTTGTGTTAAGACATGACTTTACGCGAAGTGCTGTCCAGTTTAGTAGGGGAAGATCTGCAAACAAGTGCCAGTTTTAGGGAAGAGAAATGGGACTGGGCCTAATAGCCTGGTGAAAATTTTATTTATTGACTTTAGTAGTGCCTTCAACACAATCCAGCCCAATTTAATGGGGAGGAAACTTGCAGTCAATCCCAGATTTATCTCATGGATATTGGACTTGTTGACCAATCCAAGTCCGTTTTAACTCATACACTTCATCTTTACAAGTCACTAGTACAGGAGCACCACAGGGGTGTGTTTTGTCACTAATAATTTTGACTGTCAGTCAGACGGCGATGGACTTTAAAAAGAAGGCACAACAGTGTCCCAATCCAGGATCAATAGGGAACTAGGAGACCAGGTCCCATCCTTTGAATATCTTGGTGTTGAATTTGATAATAAGCTGTCTTTCACAGAATGTGCTCTAAATAAATCTAAGAAAACAGAGGATGTTGGAAAACGAGTAATTTTAGACTGGACAGCTGCCTTTTGTAAATGTTTTATAAATCTCCTCTGCAGAGTGTTCTATCTTTTGGTCTCATCTGTACTTTAGCTAACGTACATGCTAAGGATCACAAAAAACTGCAGCGCATTATCAATGTCGCTAGTTAAATCACAGGCATCAACCAAGCATCCGTAGCTCAGTTGCACAATGAGCAGCTCATACTCCAGAAGTTAGACCAGATCCAGTGATGCAACACATCCTCTATTCCCAAAATTTGTCAGTAGCTACAGTACAAGTCAAGTGGCAGACTTCTACAAAGACAGATTAGAACAGCAAGGTATAAGAAGTCCTTTGTGCCTACAGCAATAACATTGCACAACAATAAACTCAAAACTTCTGTATTATCCTGACTGGACCCCAGGCCCATTCTGTCTTGTCTACGTCAAATCACTGATCCTAGTTTTCTTTTATTTGTTTATTTAGTATACAGTATATTTTATGATCTTGTATTTTATGGTGTGTGTTTGTGTTTTGGTGCTGTGGTGTGTCTCAATCCCCCTTTGTCTCTTGGGCTATATTATACGTATGTTGTAAAACGAGCAGTGATGACCACATGAATTTCCCCTGAGGGGTAATAAAGTTTACCTTGAACCTTGTTATGAACTTCATTTAAATTTCCTCTGACCATTTGGAGAGCTACTCAGAAGCTCCCATGGAGGTATTAATAAACCTGGAGAAACATACTAAGTCCCGCCTCCCATTCATTCCAATGTGGAATGCTAGGCTAGTGAATTCATTCAAAATTGAACAAAATTTTCAGTTGTCAAGATGGTGTTTCATGGAGCTCACTTCTGACTCCATTTCATTAGGCCAATGAGGGCCCATGTTAGTAATGGAGATGAGCTACAAATGGCAAGTCTGGGCACACCCACAAAAGTTTGTGCACAGGGAGCTCGTTCACATGAGCTGAAAGTGTAGCATTAACCAATCAGCGTATGTCAAATGGAGTCGGATATGATGTAATTTCTGGAAAATGGCGACGAGGAAGTGCAATGCTAATTGGCAAAGCTAACCGGCCAAATCCTGACCCCCCTGGCTAGCTCCCAAGCTACCTGTTTGAGACCCCTGGCTTAGTCTATTAGGTACTAGTTACACCTGTGTATTTACTGCCTTTCCTATAAATACCCTATTAGCAGCTTTCATGAGTTGTGTAGGTTTTCACTGTATGTGAAAAGGTTGTGGGGGTTTTCTAATGACTGGTGTGCAGCCTTCCACCCAATACACACACCCATAAAACAGCATTTTTGTAATGCTTCAAAACAGGTTTGTCCTTGTCAATCTAGTAGAAATAACTGCCACATCCTATAGAGATGTATGTGGAATTGCCTTCAAATTGCACTATGAAATACTGAGCAATTAAATGAATTTAGGCCATTATCCACCTAATTATAACTCAATAACTCATCAAATACACTGCTCATGAATAGGACAATGGAAATAAAAGTTTTCTGTCGACAGAGCTTGTTTTAAATAAAATGAAATATAGTGGCAGGCAAGTCCATTTTGGCAAAATCTTATTTACCATATGCGTAATTTGCATGGTTAAGGGTAATAACCCCTTATAGATCAGAAATAACCGCCCCCATCCACCCACAAACAGACAGAAATTAATCACATTATTCCATTAAATAATAAAGAATATGAATTATCTTGCATGAAAAACTTAGGCCTATTGGTTTTCTTTATCTATTTGATTTGGCAGCAAAATACTGTACATATTTTATGATATGATAATGTATACCCCATCCACCTGTCAAATTGGTATAATCCAACCTGCTTTTCTCAAAGTTCTCTGACCAAAGATTCACACAATATTAGGTGTGTTCAACTTGAACTCAGCAGAATCCACTGACTGACAGTTTCCAGGGAGTGGCATGGATTATCTGTCTCCACCTCGTTGTCGTCACACAGATCATCATCACAAGTGCTTTTGGCTTGAGCTTTCCAATGGTGTTCTTGAAGGGTTCGCAGGAGAATACCATTACACAGTGCATTGTTTGTTCAGCTTGCCTGGTGTTAAATTATTAATCATAGGTTTCGATTTAAAGTTAAAAAGGCAGGCTACAGGCAAATGTTAATTTAAAGAACAAGGGGAAATGTTCTGGAATTTAGTTAGAAAAAGTGCATCTGTAGGGCTACTGCTCTTAATGCTAGTTTCTTGCGCATTTATTTATATGCAAAGCTATTATATACACATCAGTACATCACCCTGTGCTTGTGGACATTGCCCTACAGACAGGATTGATTGCTGGTTTTCTGAACGTTTCAACGCCTCATACCATCCGCTAATGTCAATCAACAGTAGTGTCCTCACTGGAAACACTGAAAACTGGTGGAAGGTAAGGCATCTGACAACTAAATATCATATATCATATTGAGAGAAGTTTAAAAATTGACTGATAGCAATGGAATTGGATGGGGGGTGTAATATTTTGTAAATAGCAAACTGAGAGCCAAAAGAAGTTAAAGGGGTCATATTATGCTTTTTTAAAGCTAACTTGTTTAGCTCTAATGTTTCTCATGGGGGCATGCACCAGGTAACTACTAGACACCTGCAGCCAACACATTGAGGATTCTTCATAATATGGGATCTTTAAGAGACATTTCAGCAACTTTACAGGATAGGTGAAAGACAAATGACAATAGTTTGCTCTTATCTACTTTCTGTTGGCCTGCAGATTTCACCAACTGGTGAAACCTCAGATCTTATCAGATTCATGTTCGCTCTACGCTGTTCCAAATTGTTTCGTCCATTCGCTAACTAGTACATTTAGCAGGCTCGTTCAACAGGGCTATGCTTGAAATCACTCTGGGGCATCACTTTAAGATTCTATTGCTCAAACTACTCAAGACTTGCCAGTACTGAAGATGCTTGAAATTTTGATCCACCTCCTGTGGTTTTATATGGTATTTTAGGTAGAATAAGCACTGGCAGCAAAGAGTAGCTACAGGTATGTGGTTCAACAGGCTAGAGGGTCATACCATAAATTCAGTGACCAGAGTTCTATCCAGAGTTCTACCCAAGGTCAATTCCTGATCCCTCCCCATCTCTATCCCAGTCATTTCCAGTCATTCTCAATGCTGTCAATGCTGAATTAAAGGCAATGTTTACCTCACAGTATAAAGGAAAATGTCTGCAACACATTTTTACTCCCATAATTTAATTAAAAAGCAACGTTTCAACCCTTTATGGTCTTTTTCAGGCTTTATGGTCTTCTTCTTGCCTGAAGAAGACCATAAAGGGTCGTACGTTGCTTTTTATGGGAGTATAATCAGTGTTGCGGACATTTTCCTTTCTTCTGTACGATACTCCATTTGTCCTGGACCTGGCCTAACAGGTGGGATGTGCACACAGCTACTCTCTTGTACCTCACAGTATACCCACTAAAAAACTAGACTACAACACTGCAACAAATATGGTTCCTCTGTTTGCTCTAAACACACACTTAAAAGAGATGAAATCGTGCCATTAGTGAACTTGGTTCTTTTGCCAGTGAAACCTTATGGAAGTAATCTTGGCTTTCTATTTGAAAAAATAAAGCTTATTCATTACAATGTACTGTTGATGAACCACCAAATAGTTTCAGCATGATTATACTTCCAAGCACTAAAACGGCACACCCGTTTACTGTATGTAGATAGGACCTGATCCACAATTAAATTTGAACTATGACAGATCTTGCTCCTCTAGTCTACTATCTTTGACGACACCTCCGCATGTACTCCAAAAGAATAATAGTTGTGACAAATGGAATGTGATGCTGCATTCCAGAAGGCAGGGCGGTCAGAATTTTCAGACTTTCAACTAAGAAGAATTCACTGGGATGCCACTTTGAAGTGGAAGACACTAGTCTAGATGACTTTACTATAATACAGTAGAAAGATGTCGCACAATAACGGCCCACAGATAGAAGCTTGTAAAAGACAAAACATAAAGTAAAAGACTAGGAATCATATTTCTTAGCATTTATCAGTTGTATGGTTGTAAGATAATGTAATTTAACACAATATGTTCTGCAAGAGGTTTAGTATAAATATATGTTGCTATATTATCTCTGCATTAAGTTATTTGGCAAAATGAACAAGGCTGATTCACATACAATTGAGAAACCAAGCAAATAATAGCAATAGCAATTGTCAGCCCTGTGTTTTGTTTACATTCAAGTTCTTTTTTTTTTTTTTTTTTGCCTGGCACGTTTTGAGGTTGTATCTCGAAGGCTTCAAGATGACAGTGATGACACTGTGTGCGAAATAAATACACTATAAAAAACATGTCCAACATCCCACTTTTCTGAGTGCAGCATTGTCCTGGCTGCTTCTCTGCACTCTTATCAACTATGTATAGCCTAAACCCAATACCCCAAAAGAGCGTTCTTGTCTTTGACCTGATATCAGTACCCCAGCTGCTAGGAGTTCTTTTTTTATTCTACACAGATTTTTTAAATCATGTTTTCCTTTTTGGTATGCCTAAAATGTGACAGATCTGAACTGCAAACAGGTTCCATGTGGTTGATTACTTCCACAGAAATTGTTCAACTCCTCCAGGATGGCACATCCACATGCGTCTAGCGATGTAGCCTAGAACTCTAATTGAAGAGTTCAGATGCAAAACCCCCTAACTCTACTTGACCACTTTTTGAGAAAAATGCCATTTTTCATCAGGCGTTTAGAGTGTTTTGATTGTAAACAGATATTTTAGACATGGCGGGGAGCAGGTTTTATTTTACTTTTTCACAAAAACATTTCATTTACATATTCTAGATTTATACATCAAGCAGTTTAGAACTACAGTGAAGATACAGTGTTTACCTAAGTCCTATCTTCACTGGTCTAAGATTATGATTCTTTATTTCGCAGAAAATACAGAAATATAAGAGAAGATACAACTACACAGGGATTGTGGAGAAGTTGTTCAAGATCATTCCTGATCAGGAGCACTACAGGGATGGAGGTCCTGACAGGTGCAGGTTGTGTTCTGTGGTTGGCAACTCTGGGAACTTGAAGAACTCACACTATGGACCTCTGATTGATGCCAGTGATTTTGTTCTCAGGTAAGGAGAGTTAGAAGCACCTATATTGACACAATACATTTTCAGGTATGATAGAAAAACCAAAGGAACTATTGGCTTTCATGCATCCATTAATACAGGTCAAAGCATTTTGACTAGTCATAGAAGTCTGTCTTGGATATTATTTTATGTTTTCTTGAGGCCTACAAGAGAGGCATCAATCAGCATCATCTTTAAACATGAACTTCCCTTTCAAGAGTTTATATAATCATAGATGTGCTTACTTGTCCAAAATGCTTGACTGTTGTCCTTGTGTGGAAATTATACTGTTTAATCAGAATAAACAAGTCTCCTACCGAAGGCTATGAGGAGGATGTTGGATCAAGAACTACTCATCGCATTATTTACCCTGAATCTGCTGTTGATGTTGACAACTCCACTCACCTTGTAGTGGCTGCATTTAAGCCCCTGGACCTGGAATGGCTTGTTAGTGTATTTACAACACACCATGTGGTCAAGTAAGAAATGCTTACAGAATTCCTTTGTAAAATTCTTATGGTTGTGTAACCAGTTACATGTCCTGTCCTTTTGTGTTATGCCTGTGAAAGGATGTTCACATAGTTTTACAGCAAAGGTTAGCAAGCCTGGTAAATAACAACTAACCTAAACAATAGCAGACCACATTCTCAATATAATGAAAAACTGGTGGAAACTGGTGCGTTTTACAGTGAGAAAGTCTGTGTGCAGTCAGAGTGCAAATGCAGAAATGCAATTACAGTGGAATCCGCTTATAGTGGTCACGGATATAGTAATCAGCCGCTTATATAGATCAAAAGGCTTGGGACGGAATCATTTCTATACAAATGCTGTTTAAATAATTCGCTTATAGTAATCAAGAAATCCGCTTATAATGTTCATTTTTGGCCATTTTATGAATGTAAACATGTGCAAAAATCATTTTAAAATTACGTGTAGTTATTGGATTGATCATGCCCGGTCTCGCAACGCTCCGTTGAGCGGACCCTTGGTCAGGGAGAAGGCTGCAGCATTAGCAACAAGCCTCGGAGACGAGAGTTTCAAAGTTTCTAGCGGCTGGTTTGAGCGATTTAAAAAGAGGGAGAACATTGTGTTTAAGAAGCTGCACGGGGAGGCTGCTGAGGCTGACACTGTGTCACGCGACGAGTGGCTCGAGCAACAGTGGGTCAGAATGAGAGAGGAGTACAGTGAGGAGAGCATCTGGAACGCTGATGAAACAGTCTTGTTAAAAAAAGCACTGGCTGTAGAGCCGACACACGGCACATAGCCTATAAGTTAGGCTACGTACCAGAGTTATGTCTGCGCACAGCGCAGTATGGACTGTTACATGTATTAAATTTGAATGATACGGTAGGCCTACTGTAATAAAATTCCATAAATGTGGAAGCTACTGTATCTGTTTCATTTCATTGTTCTCATTGAATTCTGCATAAAAATAAGTGAAATAAAGGTAAATTCGGTTTTAGTAATCAACCGCTTATAGTGTTCAAATTGGCCCGGCCCAACGTGACCACTATAAGCGGATTCCACTGTACTGGTAATATAACTATATTAAAAGAATATTTTATCAATATCAAAATGGGTATTTTGATTAAACCCTCCTAATGTCCTTTTGAAAGAGGATGTTATGGACACAGATAATTTTAAATTGAATTCAGTATCAGCAACTCAAATGTGTACGATCTTAGTTAACAGTATGAAGTAATACATGTGCTGAATGATATCAGGGGCAAAGCTAAGGGGTAGCCAAGGGAGACCATGACCAGATGGATAAAAACTGAATCCTTTGGATATAGCCTGATAAACCAGCCTAAATGTGAGATTGGATGTCTATTTAGTCTGGCCCTGATGAATGGATATAACGGGAGATTGTTGAGCACAACCCGTTGTCTTTCAAACCATATCTGTGCGTATAGGCCAACGCACAAACCCCCGCCCGCTTTGATTCAAAACACATCTCTGCGTTATGATTCCTAGATTCCTAGCATTCTTGGCAGAATTGGAGAATGATGCGAGGCTAGACCCACTCGCAGTCCAGTGGGTGGTGCTAGTTTACTAGGCTACTTTGGATACACTGAGTTACCAGAGGCGCCATCTGCTGTACGGTACATGCTCACATCATCTCAGTGGGTCTAGAAGTAAACTTATGATCATTTGGTTCCCTATATTGAGTCTTTTGCCATAATGATCTTCAAATGTCTTTGGAAATTAGGAAAACAATGCAGGCATCATCATTGTTTTTTAACGGTTTAGTAATCTGCCTTGAAATATCATCATAAACAACATTTTAATGTACCATCTCCGCATTTTAGTGTTGATTGTTATGGTCTTAATGCTTAACTAGAGGGAACAAATTGTATAGTTTCTTCTGCAGATAAATTATGCCACAGAAATAAATTAAAAACTAGTGCTGGTAAAATTAAGTGATTAATCCAAAAAATTTACTCAGATTAATCCTGATTCCTGATGGATGTTGTTCCATTTTCATGGCATGTATTATGTTAAATTTCAAGTAGAAAATGGCTTGGCGATTAAGTCAAACTTAAGTCAAAGATTATGGCCTGGCTCCTGAATATCCAACAACAGCAGAGGGTTTATGTTTGGGGAATCCATGGGGGTAGAGGATAGGTGTGAATAGCTCCATTTGAAACTATTTAGCATCAGGGTCTTTCCATCATAGCATCTAAATTCTTACTGGAGGAAATGAGTTGCGATTAAAAGTGATTTATCATTATTGATCATTGCAAAATTTTGTGATTAATCAGATTATTTTTTTTAATCGTTTGACAACACTTATTACAACATTAATTTATGATCTCTTGACTCGCATGTAATTTGTTCATCAGTTCATGCACCAGATAAGCCATCAGATACATCAGAATATGGGAAATCAAATTCAGCTAATTAAAAATGTCTTGGGGGAAGACCCCCAGAAACCCCCAATTAAAGAAACAGTATAATGGAAATGGAAACTATTGACTTCACTCTAGATTACATGCGGACAAACACAATAGTGCATTCGTCATTGCTAAAATGTGACAGCTTTTCCTTACCTCACTCACGTCAGATGTAGCGCTACGCGCGAACATCTGATCCTCCGCGATAGACGATTTATTTCAGGAGCCAGAAATCCTTGAATCTAACTGGACAAACGGCTTGTCCATAAATTTAATTGACGTACACTTCAGCCAACCACATCGAAACCAACCGATGACGCTGGTTACGTTTGTTGGATTGGTTGGATTCAAAACAGTTGCTTCTTCGCTACGTCACACCCTCTACAGCAGCCAGCAGCCCTGACTGGTCCGGTTAGGAAATATTGGGCTTGAAATCCCTCCCAATGGCATCAACATCAGATCGTTGCGCGGAGGCCTTACGAAAGTTACGTAGCGCATGATCTGACGTGAGTGAGGTAAAGCTTTTCCTACTATGAATCGGTCAAAAAAAATGATTCTCCCATGCGTCAATGTCAATGTGGACAAGTGCATTTTGACCTTCATATCTTCTTCCATTGGTTATGTTGTTTCAAAGGCCTGACTACTACAATGACAACTGACAGTTAAACCTGTTTGACTCTAGACCTCACAGCAGTATATGTTTAAGTACTCATTTGTCTGTTGTATGGTCATATTATTGTTACATGAAACAATAAACATGAACAATAAACCTGAAATACCCAACGTAAAAATTTTACAAAGCATACTCAAAAACGCAAGATCTGATATCACCAAGTATTTAAGAGTCCAGGATCAACGTCAAAAGTTTGCCCTGGATCAATGTACCTTAATCCTAACCCATTCATCCAGGGCAACAAGTTAGACATTGATCCCGGACTCTTAATTACTTGGTGATATCAGATCATCCCTCAAAAACAGGTTCACAGGGTTTATTTTGGAATGGTATGGCGTAATGAAACAAGCTGTTTGGTGTTTGGTGAGTCTTGCATGCTGAACATACTGAGATAATTTGATATGTCAGGCATGTATACTTTTCAATTTATTTGTAAAGTGCTTTATGGGCTTGAAAACAGTTGTTGACCAAAGCGCTGAAAAATGAAATATAAAACAAAAAATAAAAAGGACAACATAGAGATATAATAATAAACATAATAAAACTATTAGACTTAATATAACTATTTAACATAGCTTAATTAGACATAATATAACTATTTAACATAGCTTAATCTTAATAGTCCTACTACTTTTATTTATCTATTTTTGTATTTGTGTATGATTCAGTAGTGCAGGTTGTTTTCTGCTGTTAAAGGTATAATCCAGAGTGAATTAACACGTAGCCCTGCTTTTATATGCTAAGCGCGACTGAAAGCCACCTCAATGATCGAATTTTGTGCATCGTAGACCGAATTTGCGAAATGGCAGCGAATACTAAGTGAATGAGGCATGTCAAAAACAAAACCCAACCGATTTTCTTTCGTTTTGAAATGCCCCATTCTGTTACCGTTAGCTGCCGTTTCGCTATCTCAGTCTGCGTTGCATGAAATTCAGTGATTGAGGTGGCTATTAATAGCGCTTGGCACTATAAAACAGTAGTTGATTCACGCCGGATTTTTCCCTTAATAGGAGTGAATAACAGAGTAATGATTTTTGTCTAGAACACACAAACCTGTGAAGGCAACAATTCAAGCAGATCCAAGTAAGGTGAGTCATGTTTTCCATCAAAAAACAAAACTACAACAAAAACATTTTAATGTTTGTCTACATTTTGTTTTTTTAATGATCAAAACCATTTTAATGTTTTTGTAAACATTATAATATTAACACAATCATCACAATTAGCAATTTCTCCTCTCATTAGGTGATGGTTATTAACCCCACTTTCTTAAAGTATGTCCATGAAGATTGGCTGAAGAGGCATGGGACTTATCCATCTACTGGTTTCATAACTGTTGTTCTGTCGCTGCACATCTGTGACCAGGTGAGCTACATGAGCATTTAGTAGTTCATATAGACAAGTGTGACAAGCATCTGCACATCACTTTAGCTTTTCAAAGTCATCCACAATCATCACAATGATGAATACTCAAGACAATTGCATTTATGAGGTGAGATCGTACCCAGCTAGTCTGAAAAACATGTGTGACCTGGTTTCATAAGAGAGGGGTTCATGAAGAGAGAGGTGTCCGTCTATGACTTACAGTTCCCCAGTAATCTATGTTCTTGAATTCCCTGACTTCAGCTCAAAAGGCCAAGATCAACATGGGCCGTGTTCCCCGTTAACGCTCACTCTTAGTGCCCTAAGAAGACTGGAAAAATATATCTTACCAAAGTTATTTACTTTTTTGAGTGTGTACCCCAGACTATTTCTTAGAATCTTCTTTACTACGTTGTTCTTAGCTATTTCCTAAGGTGCCAAATCCATGTTTCTGGCATTGATTATTGTTTTTTGCGCTTCCTTTGAGAATGCGTGAAAATGTCTTTTCAGGGATTAACTATCAACAAGAACTTAAAAGCAAGTAGAAATATAATAAGTGTGTCAATATGAGGTGTGTATGTGGCATGTTAGCAACCCTACATTTCATCCCACCAGAGTAACTGCTGTGACATGGCTAGTGACTTCATATGACTCTTTTTCAGTTTACTGGATGGTCAAAGCATTTAATTTAAGAACCATAGACATGCAGAGACTTTGCCCAACTCTGTTGTCTTGGGCTGTACATTTATCTTTCCCTGTTTAAAAAGTAAATGAAGGATCCTTTTATTACAGGTCAGAATTTTTGGATTTGGAGCAAACCGGAGAGGACACTGGGATCACTATTTTGAGAACATGTCAATGTCCCTAAAAGACATTAATCATGGGGGAGGCTTTGAATATGCCACAATCACGGAGCTTCACAAAAGGCAAAAAGTTGAAATGTTTCGAGGATGGTGAGAGACATTTATCTGGACATAAATATTAATTTATCATTGGCAAATTTGATGTTTGATCAAAAAATGAATGTATGAAAAACATATCTGGGCTATGGCACCCTAAAAGCTGATAGCTAAAGCTATGGCACCCAGTAAAGCTGATAACTACACACTGTACAATAAATGCATTTGTCAATATTTCAATAATAACTATTGTATTTCATCATAACTGATCTGAAAACAAGGCTTAAAGGAATAGTCCACCATCTTATGAAATCATAACTGATCTGAAAACAAGGCTTAAAGGAATGGTCCACCATCTTATGAAATCATAAATGATCTGAAAACAAGGCTTAAAGGAATAGTCTATCGTCTTATGAAATTGGGCTAATCACCCCCTTACCTAGTGTTATATATGTGCGTAAAGGCATTTTGGTCTGGCAACCTCAATTTAAGCTCTTTTATAGTTTTGGCTTAGCATAGGCTAGTGTTTCTCAAACTTTTTCTGTCATTCCCCACTTTGGAAGGCAGGGAATTTTCACGGCCCACCTGGAAGGCTCAATTTACGCACAATATCTCTGTGAGGAATACTTTGGGATTTTTGTCAATGTTAGAATTTTTAATGTTACTAATTCAAAGCCAAATTTCTCTCAAACCCCTCATCACAGCAACAATTGACTGTCATATGTGCATATCTGACGATAGCTGTGAAGTTGGGGGGCATGATGTGGCGATTGGTCAATTGCAAAGAGATGTCTCGCGCCCCACCTTTCATGTCTCTGCGCCCCACAGTTTGAGAAACACTGGCATAGGCTCTGGAATGTAAAGTAGCCAGATCACAACTCCTTGACAACATTACATTCCAGCACCTATGGTAAGCTAAAGCTAAAATTGGGGTTGAAGGACTAGAAAAACACAAGCACTGAGACCAAAATGCTTTTATCAATATACTGTACATAACTCCAGGTAAGACGGTAAATAACCCAATTTCATAAAAAGGTGGACTATTCCTTTAATGTTGTGGTTCTCAAAGTGTTGTCCAGGGACCACTGGGTGCGTAAAATGACTGGATGACTGGAAAATAAATGTCTCAAATTAGCCTGACAAGGCAGACTATCAGATAAAATGTATAGTCTGGCCACGAGTGATAGACCCTCAGGTAAGACAGCTAAAACTAATCAGCGCAACTAACAACGATTCAAACAACACTAAGCCCGCCCAATGACTCCCTGTCAAGATAGAAAGTTGTGATTGGCTAAATACCGCAATGTCTGAAAACAACCTAGAGCAGGGGTGGGCAATTATTTTGGCCAAGGGGCCACATTGGCTTTCAGATTTTGACTAACGTTCCGGTGTTAACAGTTAACGAACTGATGTTGATAAATTGGCAAGTCTCAAGCCAGTAGCCTCACTTTCTTCAGAGGACATGTTAATATGCAGGTTTAAAAGGGTGGAATTTGCTTTTCATGCTCATACAACACATTTGATCAGTCACCAGGACTAAATGAGAAATTATCTTATTTTGGGAAGGCTCCACGGGCCGCATTAAATAGCTCCGCGGGCCGCATCTGGCCCCCGGGCCTTAGTTTGCCCAGGTATGACCTAGAGTATAAACAGCTCAGATGAAAAGCTCAGAGACCACCGATGTCTGAGTACAACCTATGGCTGATAGCTAGACGTACACGCTGAGCAAATTCAATTTTCTACTGCTAAATGTAGCCGGTGGCGGTCTGCACCGCACACGGGTCTCGAACCCGCCACCCCGCAAGCTACAAACTCCCAGCGTGGGAGTGGAACGCTCTAACCAACTGAGCTAAAAGCCCAAGCTTCTAACTCAGCGTGTTAGAAGCGCCCATGGAATTGGGTGATGAGGATTTACACACTACCACCAAGCTAGCTGCGCCAGCTGGCCTCCGTTACATAAAGTACATGAAGTTCTAGGCTACCCTCATGTACTATTTTTTGTGTTTTAATTTACTGATAACATGTCCCAAATGGATGTGTTTCAGCAACAAGCCATTGAGCACCAAGATTCTGGAAAATGCTTGTTGCTGAAGCATGAGAGAAAACTAAACAGCTTATCACTGATGTTTTGTGTGCTATAGAAATGTGACTGCACAGGACTGCCAGGTCTTGCCATGTTGGGCAGGGTCTGGGTCTATACGAACTTAATGCCCCTTGTAAGCCTTGTAAACTTCTTTGACACTTGACAAAACACTTTGCTTATTGTCTGAAATGATGCCTTCTTGATTTTCATGAATTACTGTATGTGTTCATCTCACTTCACCTAGAGTGATGAATTAAACATTTTTATCAAACGGATAGTTTGGGTCCTTCTTTCTGATTGGTTGAATCACGTTCGATGCCATTGTTTATTTTTCTGATATAGCATGGTTGAGACCGCATTTCGTTCTATATTAATGTGCTTAGAATGCATACAGCCATTCAGTTGGTGTGAGTTTTATAAAACTATTTATAAATGAGTTCAATCTTTGAAAACTGAGTTCACAGGAATTGTTCCCACATGTTCTTTACAGAGTCTATAGTATCCTTTAGCATGTTGAGGCTGAAGGAAAAGTTATCTGAAACGAGTATAAAAAAGGCTCAATGGTGTTTTTTGCCCCCAACGGCACCTTCCTAAAGGCCTAAACGGCACAGCCTAAAAGGCGCTACCCTTACCCTATTCCTAACCCTAACCCCCTCAACCCTCATCCTAACCCTAAACTGAGTGGAGTAGGCTATTGCATTAAAGGTAGCGCTGCCTGGAAGGCACCGTTGAGGACAAAAAATACCAAAGACCATAACAATGAGTTAGATTCACCTTATGTTAGTTGCTGAAAACTGTTAAAAGTTAAAAATATTATTAAACAGGCATGCTCTGTTAGACCAGGGTTCCCACGCATCTTGGAAAACCTGAATTTTTAGATGTAGAAAACAGCTTGAAATTGTTTCAAGTGGGGAAATGTGCTGGGAAAAACAAGACAAGGTAACCATCCTGACAGAGGAGGGATATACAGCGGTTGTACCCACAGATACACACGTGTGTATTATTTTTGGGGGTTGGCAACCGTCCCGAAATTGGTGGGACATCACGTTTTTAGTGTGATTTTAATTTCTCCCGTCAGGGACAGCTCCTGCCCCACACTTCAGTGATGTGCAAATTGCACTAAGCCGCAGGTAGACTCGCGGCCAACTGTGTTCACTGTCAATTGCTGCCATATCCTGAATTCTTGAGCTAGATTGGCAAAAATCGGCATCAAATTATCAGATGGTGCAGCCAGTGGACACTCAAACGATCAGTCAGAATAGCAGAAAGCTTCAAAAAAACTCTCAAAAAAGGACACGCCAAAGCTTTGAAGGGGAACTTTTCTGCCTGTCCTCACTCCTCACTTTTACTCATTTACTCATGTCATATCATTGGCTATTAATAACTGCTGAAGGTTATGTAAGGGATAACGGCCGACGAGGTGTCCAGTTATTCATTTACAATTGGCGAGGTGGAATCTAGAACTCCGGCGACGCGCGCAGCGCGAAGACGGAGTTATTCCGCCAAGCCAATTATAAATGAATAACTGGACACCTCAGAGGTTGTTATCCCGCTTATCTCCCGTATCTATCTATCTCTCGTATATTTGAAGAAGCGTATAAAACATAAAAGAAATATGCAACTCAAATTTAAAAGAAGCTAACCTGTTCGGTTTGGGTACTACTTTCAGTTGAAAGTAGATCTACAAGGCTGCTTATTGTTGTTCTAGTTACCATTCTGAAAGGCATTCATATGGAACGGTAATCAGTTATTAGATAGAGTTATTTTTTGGAACTACTTCCAAAGTAGCCAGTTATCTGGAAATAATGGCCACCTAGCAGCCAATCAGAGAAGAGAATGGCGTTCAGAAGGGAGGTAAGGGGGTTTATTTATAGACAGTTAAGCAAACATCAAAGTTTTACAACTACAACAAATATATTTTTTTCAAGTGTCACGGCCCCAGTGGGGCTCTTGTGTCACTACTTCCTCCAGGAGTAACAGAGTTCCACCAGGGCACCAGGGGTGCTCTTCTTTTGTGTGTCTCCCTGGCAGGCTGGCTGGAGAGGAGTTTACAGATTGGCTCATACCAGGGCCCGGTGTGGGCCAATCACTTAAAAGTCAGAGGATTCCTAGCACTCTCTCTCTCTCTTCACCCTGAGGCCGGCTCTCTGCTTTGTGCCTGTGTGCTACAGGCCGGACGCCGGCTGGGGACTTGGCTTGGATGAATTATGTGGCAAAATTATAAAAAGAAAATGAGAGTATTATTTTAATTGTTTATTAATTTTGCTTTAAGTTTCTTAAAAATATCCACATATTGGTCTTCTAATTTTTAAAAGCTCTGTTACAGCAATTAATTTGTAGGAGCATTATAAATAGTCATGACTATTCAGTAACCATTTTTAGGTGCTGGTGCCAAGCATTTGGATGTGAGAAAGTTGGCAACCTAATTATCTGTGGTTACAACTCCAGTCTTGCCATGCCAAGACTATCCACTATAGTGTAACAGTTCAGCCAGTGGCTAAATCACATCTTACAGTACTACAGTACGTCTCTTGTCGGTCAATTCAGCTCAGACTAATATGGAGCAGATTGTAGTTTATTATCGCAGATAAATCGAAATCAGTTATAGATAGAAAGTCAATCAAAAGAATAGAAACATTGACATTAACAGTCAGAATTATTAGGACTAACTTATTTTTTACTAAGACCATTAGCGCATGCATTCACATTAAGACCATCAAAATGAGACCAAACATGGCATAACGTAATACTGGAATAACTTAACAACATTCAATACCTACGTCCCTCTGTTTGCCTTGACTGTTCTTTGTGAGAAGGCAGAGTGTGAAACCACTGAGGACAGGCTGTGTACAGGACGGTGTGAAGTTGCAGATGTGGCCCTGCCAATGGGGGCTTTATTTCGCCTTACGCCTTCCAAAAGGGTCAAACATGAGTTTCGGTGCCAGAGGGGCACCTACAATACACAAAGCTCCCAGTCTGAATCTTTCACATTGAGTTGGCATACTGGAGCAAATATGATCAGTTGCAGGCTAAAAAAAAGGCATGAAGGACTTAGAGCAAAAAAAGGCGTAAGTGATATTACATGACACCAACTTTACAGGAGAGCCAAAACAAAAAATGAATATGGTTTGGTCGCAGGCCGCTTTACTGTAGAAGAGCAGCACTCTGCATGAGAGATATAATTATCTTTCAGACCTTAATACTCAGAGAGAAATCATTCACAGCTCTTAGGTAGGAATATAGTGCTTTGAAATTGATAATTGCATTCGGTTACAAACTCAACCTCAGTGGCAGACTCCGCTTGGCCTCATAAGGAAGCACCCCTACTTTCCATCTTGAATCAAGCACAAGCACCTGGAATACAATTAACTCCTCAAGGGCCCTCTCTCCTCTTGGGGCCCTGTAACATGTAACTCAGCCCCCCCCCCCCACCCCCTCCCCTCTCACTGCAATGCCCTTGGGCGTAAATAGCATACTACAGTCACCCGGGTGCTTCTGTCTGCTATTCAATGCTACCTACACCTGGGTGTAAATAGCCACATTTACTATACCCACTGGGTGCACAGAGCACTGTTGGCTATATACACCCAGGTGCAAATAGCATCTGCCTTTTTTCACTACTCACTTTATTATGAAGGTGAGGGATATCCAAAAACAACCTTTAGATCATGAGTGTTATTTGTTTCAATTCCATTGCAAAGTAACAGTTTAAATATTTTACAATAGTATTCTCTACAGTTTAGTTTTCATTTCTGTTCATTCGCCCTCCGCTGCCTAAAATGGTGTAACTTAATTTTGTTTCCCATTCTACAGCAAACCAACAATTAATTAACAACTTGGAAGTTCAGAGAGAGTGGCTATGTTGTAGGCTACTTATAGCCTCCTGCTTGCTTGTCTAAACTATATCAAATGTCAAGCTCCGTATTTATTTACACCTCAATTGATTCATTTTCTCAAGCGAGAACTGCCAAATATACCATTACAGATGCATAGACTACTGTTTAGGTTTATCTTGATTTAGGAGTGGTTCTCAAAGTGTGGTCTGGGGGTGGTCCGCGAACAAGTTCAAATGGTCCGTGAGTGGATTTCTAAAAAATGTGTAAAATTTAGTCAGTGTTTCCCAGGGAAACTAACTTACACTTGTGTGGTCGTTGGTCTAGACTGGTCAGATCTGAAAGTTTGAGAAACACGGATCTAGGCTACTGGAGCATTTGATGCACTGCAGTTCACCCACCAGGCTATATGGGGATGGAGGACATGCAACTGTAAATAAGATTCAAATTCAGATATCAGCATACACTAATCTGGATAGTAGGAGTGACACACTGTGAAAATGAAATTCTTTGATTTCTCCAATGTCTCGAAACCTATCCAACCTCGTGCCTCTTGGGCCATCAAACCTATGAATGCTGCTGCATGTGGAAGTGGATCCATATCAGGTGTCCTGTCCTAAGTCGCAGAAGAACCTCAGTTTGTCAGACTGGTGGAATTGCGCTGGCCAGGGCTGTTTCAAGGTACTTAGGGGCCCCAAGCAAACAGGGCATGGGGGCCATTCACCTCCCATTATTACACCTACATAAACCACATTGTTATAATCTTCAAACCACTGTCATTAATATAATTATTTGTGTTGAACTTGCAATTGTCTAACTCTTGTCATAAAAAACACCACCAACTAAACTACTAAAATGATTAATTAAACATTCTTGGGGGCCCCAGGCAATTGCCTGGCTTGCCTGTCCTGTTGCGACGGCCCTGGTGCTGGCCACCCCTGTCCAATTCACTCTACTCTGGCTGAATTCTAATGTTCACCCTAAGCACTATTTCCTGAAGCCACAAAGACTTAAGTGGCATTAACTGACCAAACACAAAGTAGACTCATTCTAGTTCAGGCTTTGGGTTAAGGGCTTAGGGCGTACATTGGGATTCAGCCACTAAGGCATACTGCGGTACAGAGGTACTACATGATGGTACCTCTGTACCGCAGTATGCTTTAGTAGCTGAATTATGATTCAATTTCTATGTTGGGGGTGTTCTTTGTTCCCAAGGCCATCCAGCTACAGTAGCCTACTTGAATAAATTAATCATTACGCAGAAATGAGTACAGTTTCATGTCTTATCAGTTTACAAAATCTCCACATTTCATTATCTGCCAGTCTTAGTGCACTTGTAACTACAGAAGAGAGACGTTTTGAATAGGAAAAGTGACGTAATTCTACGTACACTTTTAAACAAGATGCTAATGGGTTAGATGCTAGTGGCAATGAAGGATTCAATGATATGCTAACCTGAAGCTAAAAACACTGCCTTCAGACTGAGACAACAGCTGGATGAACCAAGGTAAGGCAAAACAATTGTTTAATAATTAGGGGAAGTGAAAAATTAATAAATTCACTGTCACGTGGCAATGTTTTTATGCCTTAAACATGGCAAAATAAATGTTTAAAGGAGCAGTGTGTAAGAAATGTATTCCAAATAATCATAAAATGGCCTTGATGTCACCAGACACGAGACATTTTAAATGATGATATCACTGACATGTACGTATAGTCCAGCCAGTATATTTGCATTTGAAAAGCTAAGTTGCAGCCCACAAATAGAATTTATGTTGTCATTTCAAGTGGTATTTGTTTCTTTTCCTTTGTGTTGTTTCGTTGCCAAAGCCTCATTATTCTTCCAAAATGCATCATGACACATTGAGAAATTAAACAAGGATATGCATAGGACATGCTTTTGAAAGATGGAGACGAAAAAATATTTTGAACATGATTGTAGTACCAATTTTGGCCACAATCCTGCACACTGCCTCTTTAAACAATTTTCAAAAACGATACAGCATCATTTTAAACGCCAATAGTTATAACTCTGATCATTTGTAGAAAATTACAGTAGCAGCAAAATCTTGACATTCAAGAATCAAGAAGCTGAAAAAAGACAAGACAAAGTCCATCACCTCCCTGAAAACATTTCAATTTTGTGTCTTTTGTGAAGTTCTTTGATGATGTCATATTCAAAACTGCCTTTATGTCCACCAGTTTTAAAGGATAAAGGGATTTTTTCAAAGTAGTGATCCCAGGTACCACTCTTGTTTGCTCCAAACCCAAACACTTTGACCTGAAATTTGAAAATGTTCATATCTTCAAATACATGAGGTTTATTTGATCTACTTTCAATCAGTAAGAAATCAGCAACATAAAGGAGATTTACCTCGGTAAACAAGTCTAATTTAGGAAAACAGTCTATGATATTAATATTGACCAGATGTCAGCCAAGTAACACGAATGACAATAACACTTTCATACAGGAAAATAAGAAACTTGATATAGGCCTACGATAAATGGAGAAAGATCATTACGGAAGTAATCAGCTGAGTGGGAAATGTTCAATGATTATTAGCTGGAAAGAGTGATTGGTGTGCTGTTTCTTAATATCGCCACTAGTAGTGACACTTAGAATGCATCTTGTCCAATCAGAAATTCAGAAATACCACTGCTATTATAATTTCTATGTTGGGGGTGTTCTTTGTTCCCAAGGCCATCCAGCTACAGTAGCCTACTTGAATAAATTAATCGTTACGCAGAAATGAGTACAGTTTCATGTCTTATCAGTTTACAAAATCTCCACATTTCATTATCTGTCAGTCTTAGTGCACTTGTAACTACAGAAGAGAGACGTTTTGAATAGGAAAAGTGACGTAATTCTACGTACACTTTTAAACAAGATGCTAATGGGTTAGATGCTAGTGGCAATGAAGGATTCAATGATATGCTAACCTGAAGCTAAAAACACTGCCTTCAGACTGAGACAACAGCTGGATGAACCAAGGTAAGGCAAAACAATTGTTTAATAATTAGGGGAAGTGAAAAATTAATAAATTCACTGTCACGTGGCAATGTTTTTATGCCTTAAACATGGCAAAATAAATGTTTAAAGGAGCAGTGTGTAAGAAATGTATTCCAAATAATCATAAAATGGCCTTGATGTCACCAGACACGAGACATTTTAAATGATGATATCACTGACATGTACGTATAGTCCAGCCAGTATATTTGCATTTGAAAAGCTAAGTTGCAGCCCACAAATAGAATTTATGTTGTCATTTCAAGTGGTATTTGTTTCTTTTCCTTTGTGTTGTTTCGTTGCCAAAGCCTCATTATTCTTCCAAAATGCATCATGACACATTGAGAAATTAAACAAGGATATATGCATAGGACATGCTTTTGAAAGATGGAGACGAAAAAATATTTTGAACATGATTGTAGTACCAATTTTGGCCACAATCCTGCACACTGCCTCTTTAAACAATTTTCAAAAACGATACAGCATCATTTTAAACGCCAATAGTTATAACTCTGATCATTTGTAGAAAATTACAGTAGCAGCAAAATCTTGACATTCAAGAATCAAGAAGCTGAAAAAAGACAAGACAAAGTCCATCACCTCCCTGAAAACATTTCAATTTTGTGTCTTTTGTGAAGTTCTTTGATGATGTCATATTCAAAACTGCCTTTATGTCCACCAGTTTTAAAGGATAAAGGGATTTTTTCAAAGTAGTGATCCCAGGTCCCTTTCTTGTTTGCTCCAAACCCAAACACTTTGACCTGAAATTGGAAAATGTTCATATCTTCAAATACATGAGGTTTATTTGATCTACTTTCAATCAGTAAGAAATCAGCAACATAAAGGAGATTTACCTCGGTAAACAAGTCTAATTTAGGAAAACAGTCTATGATATTAATATTGACCAGATGTCAGCCAAGTAACACGAATGACAATAACACTTTCATACAGGAAAATAAGAAACTTGATATAGGCCTACGATAAATGGAGAAAGATCATTACGGAAGTAATCAGCTGAGTGGGAAATGTTCAATGATTATTAGCTGGAAAGAGTGATTGGTGTGCTGTTTCTTAATATCGCCACTAGTAGTGACACTTAGAATGCATCTTGTCCAATCAGAAATTCAGAAATACCACTGCTATACGGTTATTACTGTACATAACTGTAAATTAAAATATTAGCTGGGCTGGATATGGTAGCTGTAGCGATGGTTTAACAGAATCTGCTTTTTCCCTCTCTGATGATAGCTAGCCGACATCAGTGAGAACAGTGAGAACTTCTGAACGAGAAGCAGAGAGATATGAGAGATATGTCACACTCAAAGAGTTTGCAGTTAGGGAAGACTTCGGCAAAGGATGTTGGAAAAGAGAATGCACTGTAAATCTAAGTTGTTCCTGTAGAAAAGAAAATGTTGGAGAAGTGGTTCTTTTGGCTTACTGTCCATATTGGGCTGTTCATTCCAAGCATATAGGCTAACATATTCTATTGATTATTTGTTTGAAATGAATGAGTGAAAAGTATTGCCAATTCAAATGAGATTGCTCACACCTCGTGGTTCTATCTTTACTGTATACCATATCACATAAGCCCATGTTTTTTATCCTTTGGTTGATGGAAACTGCCTGTCTATTGAATGAAATGCCCTGGGGCTACATGACAATGTGCAGTCATATCAACAAAATCAGCCAGTGTAACATTTGCAATATGTTCAGTTTCAGAGATGTATAGTAACGAAGTACAACTACTTAAGTAGCCTACTTAAGTACTAAAATGCAGTATCTGTACTTTACTGGAGTATTCTTTTTTTCTCCTACTTCCACTTTTACTTCACTACATTTTTTTAATGAATTTAATACTTCTACTTCGTTACATTTTTGATGTGCTGATTAGTTACTCGTTACTTTTATAAACAATGTTACCACATCCAATGATAGCCTATCAATGCAGACGAGAGAATCACCAGGTTTTCATAATCATTATTGGACGATTCAAGCGGTATATGAGACCTCATGCACCTCTTCGACCTTTCGGAGTACTGAATGCAGTCAATTGGGAACCCTTAGTAAGGGTCAGTCTACTGCTCCATTTCGAGATAGAAGGAGTACACCAAGTTCTTTAACTTCAAATGATTTTAGTGAGGGGAATGGTGGTGACCATCCCTGGCCCTACTTAGAGTCCATGGCCAAACAGACTATTTCAGCCAAATAAATGTAAAACAATGATATTCAAACTTTTGACTGCTTTCTTTGATATACACAGTACTTCCACTTTTACTTTCAGTACTTGAGTAGCAATTTCTACAATACTTTTACTTGCAATACTTAAGTACAAAACATTTTGAATACTTTAGTACTTCCACTTAAGTATGATGTTTAGAGACCACTTCTACTTCCACTTAAGTCACTTTTTTGATATGGTACTTCTACTTCTACTCCACTCCTCTACTCCGGTACTTTATACAACTCTGTTCAGTTTATACAAAGGACTTACTTTATAAGGACTTTGCCTTATAGTCAGCAGTACATACTGTAGAATAATTTCAAGTATAACACCATCAAGAAATGTTATGATTTATTTTAAAGGAGTTGAAGTTTAAGTCGGACCATATTTCAATCTTAATATTCCAAAGAGAATTTATCAATACCAGTGTCTAACACAGATGGCACCACTGAGAAGCCAAAGGAGCTCAGGCCATACTAATTCCAACCAGAGGTGGTGCTATAGAGAATGGAGTAGAAGTTCAACCTGTTGAATGACCGCCAGTTGACTCCAGTCTCCTCAAGGCCACTCTTTCAAGGGCCAGTTTTACTACATCAGCAGTTTTGAGGCGCCATGTTGTTGCCGGCCTCAGGTTGAACCGGAGGGAATCATTAGCATAAAAAGAGGGGGGTAACGTAAATCAGTTGATAACTCATGATAACTGTCCAGCGCCCTGATTTAGGGATTTCGCTCTTGTACCTGATGGAAACCACACATCAAGGGATGTTGTTGTAAAAGTGTCACCGTAAGAACATAGATGAAATCAAGGGGAAATTACGAATGCCTAGTCAGCAGAATAGAACTGATATGTCTTTGTTTCATGTTCACAACGATATCTCACATATGTTACATGCCGCTTTGATGAAATATGTCACCGCATGTTCAGCGAAATGTTGTGCAGAAGAGCAAACAATTTGATATTGCTGTATGATGGTTCCAAAAGCAGTAGTTAGAGATTTGTGTTACCAGCATTGAAAAAAACATAAGCACCCTGCATGTATAAAAGGCAGACACTTTCTGTGTTCGGGAGCAGAATCTTCGGATCCTTGCTCCGGTTTATGATGTTGGTTCTCTGACAGAATAAACTGTACTTTTTGCACTCGACTTTGCCCGGACTCTTATCTTTTTGGAAGAAGTTTGATTTCAACGTTTATAATGGTGTATTTTTATAACGTCGTGGGTAAGGTATTCGACTCTCATTTCTGGCCCAGAGGTCGTAAATCTGACACAACAATACTGTAAAATGGTCTCACCTGGTCACAGATATGAAGAGCAATAATAACAGCCAAGAAACCAGTTGAGGGTTGGTGGCCATTGTTCTTTAACCAGACCTCATGGACATATTGCATGAAACTGGGGTTAACAACCATCACCTGGAAACACATAAAATAATCTATTAGAAAAATAGAAGTCAGGACAGGATATGCCCAAATTATTGTTTTATTGCACAAAGCTTTTGGCACTGTTTCACCATAAAGTGGTTAGCATCCCAGGCCATATACCGGTAATGACCCCAAACATATATAGTAAGTTGTGCTCCCGTTTAGAGGAATAAAGTTATTCTCCAAATATGTCTGTCACAGTAGCTATCAACTCAGAGGGAAGATACCGCACACTCTTGTCCAATACTGAATTTTAGTGAACAAACAACTTTTTGGCCAATGTGGCCTTTCTCAAGTCTCAACTGTAGCTATCAAAACATAGCCTACATTTTATCAGCAAAACAAAAACAGTGGTATAACTGAGTTAAACTTACCTCATTGTGTCACTACCACCAGAAACATGCATTATCCTTTATATTACTGTATACATAATAATACAGTTAGCCTGTATTTTTACCCTGACAAAATGTAATGACTAATGATTAACAGATGTTCAGCAATTTTCATCCAAAACAACATACTGTGGACTTAATCTGATAAAAATGTACAACTCACCAAGCTTGTGTTTGCTTTTATTGATGACCTCACATGTAGATATGTGCTGTAGGATAGAATAAAATAAAAGATATTAGACAATGGTATTCCATTTACTTTTATGCTTTTATGCTTAGTGTACTTTGCTGACTAGGCTGGGGGGATGACCTCGGGTCCACTCCGTCACCAGGCTCCATATTTTTTTTAATAAAAAGTACTTGGCCAATTTACTTGGTTGGTACTTGGATAATTCACTTCCATTAGCCAACGCCTTGACTACATGTAATGACTTTTTTTTTAGTTGGCCTGATTTCTGTGTAGATTTCTTTTCATTGGCTTTTACCCACAGCAAAGACCATATTATATTTTCACATGCAATACCAACTCACAGACCTATCATATTTCAAAAGCAACAGGTTGAGACATTTTTGTGTGGTAGGACACCTTTGAAAATCTTCCTCATGTAAGAGTAACAAAAATTGCAATACCTCTGCCAGTGTCTGTCTGCCTGTGTACAACAGAACTTGAAAAGAACAGCACATATTTGAATGAAATTTTCGGACAACATGTGTATTGGGACAAATAATAACCAATTCAATTTTGGTGGTGATCGGTGATCAGCACCATCTGGAATTCATATTGTGTCTGTAACCACATTGCTTTGGCGGAGGCCTGTTTTTCTAGTTTTAATATGAGGAAATGTGATTGGGGGAGGGGGGGAGGGTGCTATTGCTTCCTTATGGAAATACAACGAGAAAATTGTATACAACATTGGCCACACAATAAATCTACAGCCAAAGCACAGAACCTCCCTGTCAGGTTCATGTTCATACAGTATGCCCCATTCAGTATAGACAGAGTGTAAAAAATCCCCGCATTTCAGAGCGCGTCTCTGTCTCCGCCTCTCCAATCTCCGCCTGCGCTCTAGGTCGCCTACATTAATGGCGTTCGTGCGCAAGTGCGGGTTTGGCTTTGAATCTGGTGGCGGCATGTTTTCCTTTGTCTAGAATCGTGCGTCAATGAAATGTAAGTTCACCCTGAACCATCTGTTTAATAATTATGTTGGTTATTTGCCTTTATTGTTTTCATTACCTTTACGTTGTTCACAATATGCCGTTCATGCATGTTGCGTCTCCTTTGTTTATTTAAGATTATGTGTAGCCTACATATGTTACGATGTTTGATAACCATTGATTTACTTAAGTTGTATGAATGCTTTGTTTAATATTTTGTTCTTTATTCAGATGCAAATTCTATTTATTTCTTTCTCTTTCT
>JAODXP020001812.1:20000-25264 GCA_027497455.2 Sardinella longiceps | reverse complement strand
GTTTTGGAATATGAAAGCTGTTTTCTTAACGTAATTTTCTCTTCCTCAGTACCAAACTCTATTCCACACACATCAGGTGAGACAGAGAGAACCACAAGTTTAAAATTTGAACACATTTTAATGTCTCATGTTATATGGAATATGCAGTGTTATGATTGTGTAGTCTAGATAGACAAATATACAAACAGATAGACAAACATACAAATAAACAGACAGATAGGCTATATTGTATATGAAGGACTAAGTTGAATGTCATCTTCTCCCTCAGTACCAGTGTCCACTATTGTCTCCATCACCTCATCACACCCAGTGGGTAAGTCAGGAACACCACCTTTAGCTCAAAGACCAATGTTTATCTTTTCAGAGCATTCAGAGCACCTACACTTTGCCTTCATCGAACAATAAGTGATTACTCCTCTTCCTTCTTGTTCCTTTTCTCCTCAGTCACCTCAGATGTTCCTGTTGGGGTTGGTGTGTCTATTGGTCTGTTAGCTGCCGCACTGATAGGCCTAATTGTTGTGGTGATACTCAAGAAAAGAACAAGTGAGTGGTTCCAGATTATCTGGCTAGGGATGGCAGTGTTGGGCAGAGATGACAAAAGTGCACACTTTCTCTAGGCTACATAAGTGGAAGTATACATATAGCCTATATAAAATAAGACTGTTAAATCTGATATCTGAAAATGCTACACAATAGTACAGTACTTAAGTTTTTATACTTCAGTTACTTCCCATCTCTGATGCTCATTACTGTGCTGCAAGTGGCTGCACATACTACATTCTTGTCCAAGTGCCCCCAGGGACCAGGGTTTGAATCTCCTTGTCCTATGCACTTCCTATCATTCTTTACAGTCTTATCTGAACTAAAGTATAAAAATAAAGGCCAAAAATATTGCTGAAAAAGAAAGGCAATATTTTCTGAGTTCTCTTTGTTAATATTTCAGGTGCTGGTGTGCATCACAGATCTGTGAGTTCAAATTTTGCATTCACTCAAAAAGTTTGTTTATGAAATTATTAATTAATTAATTGTTAATTATTAACAACTTTTTAAACTTTAAATATTTTTTAATTTATTTGTTTTATGTGACAAAGTTTTACGTTTGTAACCCTCACAGCAGGACTTATGTTTAGTCATACCTAAATATGGTATGAAATATCGAAGTGGAAGTTGAATTTTCTAAACAAGTTTACTTTCTTCACGAGTAGTGTCCTCTCTCTGCCACACAGGTGGAGGATAATGGAGCTGATCTGCACTATGCAGCCTTGCGGCACATAAATCCAACCCAGCCTGGACCACCTGCAGTGAGTCGCTGTTTATCATTATGTTTGTTTATTTTTTTATTATTCTTACTGTGGCATTATACTGTATACCTTACTTGGCTCCTTTGTCTGTTTGCAGGTTCCATCTGAAGATAGTGTGATCTACAGCAGTATCATACATGTATCTGGCGGTGACACTAGCAGGCGTGCCTGCAGACCAGTGAAACCGAATGATGTGTACGCAACTGTTAAGAACAAAACACATCAATAACATGCAAATGCACCTCTCTTGCACACACACACACGCACACACACACACACATGACACACACACACACACACACACACACACACACACACACACACACACTTCAATATTTTTCTTTCAAAGTTATATGAGCAAGAGTGGAGGTTCTGGCTGTTTAGTAAAGCAAGTGCTCCCCCTGTTGGGCTGTCCTAGTGACTGTTGGTGCTGTACTGTGAGGACGCTCATCAAAGCTTTACTTTAGAGTAATTGGCTGTAATTACTTTAGGGTAATCTTGCTCTTGAGTTAGCCATAAAATATAATTTATTGTGTGAGCTTGCAGATTAGTGAAAGTAATGCACTTCTTATTGTAATCATCAGTTACAGTACCTTTCATGTTTGCTTGCTAAATTTTGAAGATATTTGATTATTTGTTAGGAAATAAACTGCCTGTGTTTGGTATGGGTTTACCTGAAATGGTCACTGAATATTGGAAGGTCTGTTTAGGAAAGCTGAAACTGATGCACTTTGATTGTAAACTAATCCACAATCAAAGTGCATCTCCACCAGGGGGAGTGGTGAGCTATGAAAGTGGCACTTCAAGTTGAACTTGCGGCAAATTTCAAATAAAGTTCTGCATCACTTTACTTGAGGGTGTTGACAGAAGAGTAATATGAGCCTGTCATAAATATGATATGATGCGTATCATAACCATGAATGGCGCTTCAGACTGTTTATGACTGTTGTCATTAAGTGTCAGTTTTTTGTAATGTATACATCCCAAAATTGAAAAAAAAGAAATAAAATAAAAATAAAAATAAAGATTAATGACACATTAAAATAGTATCGTTATTGTAATATTCATGACATACAGTGTTCATGTTCTATAATGTCAAATATTTTCACAAACACCACTAGCATGGGGATATTGCCTTGGTTGTCCTCTGTATTATTTCTAGTATTTTCCATAGGCCTGCTATGTAACTGGCGGTCTATGGTGCAACTCCGGAGTTAGCTATACAATGGTTATGGGTTATTGTTTTTTTACCCAGATTGGTGTACGAATTGATGTGTGACTAAACTGTGTCAATAAAAATGATAATAGTAGTAGATGATAAATAGTGATAAATATGATAAATAGTATTAGACCAAACATTATTTCTCTTTTTGACAGACCCTGAACCTTCAGCGTATTTTTATTTTTTATTTTTACAGCTTTCCTAATCAGGTCATTGCATTCTTCAGTGACGTTATTCCCAATCAGAGGACTGCACTGATGTAGATACTAGGCCTACAGATATAGGCATCACTATACTGTAGATAGGCATTGAGCCTTTTGTTGATTTTATACAGGAATTCACAGTACTTTTCCTCATAATTGTTTCATTATTATCTGCAGGGTGTTTTCATTATTTTGCTCAATGTTTTGTTATTGTCCTTATACAACCCCAAATTGAACCGATTTGAACCGAACAACTCATACCTTTCTGTCGACCTTCATATCACAACACATGGTTTGAAACCGATTCCTTTCCAAAGTACTGGTGAGAGTGCACTTGCGTAACAGTGCAGTGAATATCCGGGTTTGCCATTGACGCAGGGGGGCGCTAAATTGCTGTGCGGCATTGGGTGTACATCAAAGCTGTCTACACATACAGTGGAGTTATGTGAAGGGGCGTGCAGTGTTGTTCCCTCATCACCCGTCAACAGACAGCAGCCCTCGGTGCATGTGCGTTCTACTCAGACTCTCCTCGAGCGGTGAGGACGCAGCGCCAAGAACACTCTCCGCACGCGGGATGAGGCTTCGGTGCCAGTAATGTGTTCGCATTAGGCATACCGGTGTCTCCTGTCGTAAAAGGAGTTCTACATTGGTTCTACTTTGGCGTCATTTGGGACTTAAAGCGGACCCGTCCTTCCCCGGTACATCGAGTGTCTCCACGTTTTTGGAAATGGCAGGAGCACAGCCGGGCGTTCACGCGCTACAGCTCAAACCTGTGTCGGTGTCCGACAGCCTGAAGAGGGGCAGCAAATTCATGAAATGGGATGATGTGAGTTCGCAGTGCAATGTCTTCTTTCTTTTAAACATTAGATATATAGACAAAGTGTAGTGCAGCTAAAACTCAAACTCCTGGCAAGCAATGATGAACGCAAAACTTTAAACTCTCCAAAAATACAAACCCAACCCAAAATCTCTTCTGTCTGATTTATTTAGAGATTTGTTGGCTGTGAATACCAATGATGTTTGCAAGAATCGAAGGAAGAAGTTGTTGTGAATCCTTTCTCTCTACTAAATTAAGTTAGTTTGGGAGCAGGCTATGTATGTTCTGATTTTTATTGATAGGACGATTGGTCTGTGATGTGACAGGATACATGGCATCATGGTGTACATCGTGGTGCCATAACTATCATTTTGTCTAATTTCAGAGTACGTTTTGCTTAGTTGATGTCATGACTCATTTGGCAATTACAGCATGGAAAGCTAAACAATTTCTGTTTTCTTTTGTGTGTGACATGATCTACTAAAGTTAGAACCGCGATATATACAATACAGAGTTGTGCAGTCATTGTTAGAGGAGAAAAGAGGTCTGTTCACTGTAAACGTGACTGATTGCACTCTCTCTGCCTTGATGAAAAGCTGTTTGGTGGAACAGAATTAACGTTCACAGACCAACAGTAGCTCATGCAAATGACCTGGCAACTCACTCGCTATGCCGGCAGCAACTGTGGTCCTGCTGGCGCTTGGTAATGTTTAGGGGAATTTCGTACGTCTGCAAGTTGTTTACAGATTCGTTTGGGAGATTAAGTTATAAAAAAAAGAATTTCACTTGAACAGAGCATGTTTGTCAGTTACAGAAAGTTGCCGTTGAACGAGCAGGTTTGACGTTGCTGTCCATTTAACTTCCCCCGCCACCTCTAGGCCAACCGGACTCCTGGCTCTTAGTAAAGGGCAGTCTAGGAGCCGCATTAGCTGCCAATCCTCTTCTACCACGCCAGAGTTGAACCTGGTGGAGCTGATCGTGTACGCTACCAATAGTATGGGGGTCAGTAGAGAAACATTGGCTTCGAAAGGTGTGGTGCGCCGGGCATAGTGTTGCTCACACATTAGGTGAACGGCAACACGATCACCTCCATGGAATCCTAAGCTTTTGCGCACAGTCCGGTCAAGAACACATGCGGTGCCTTAACCGCGTCTCGAATGACATAGAGAGGAGAGAGAGAGAGAGAGAGCAATGAATCCAATGCCCTTGAATGTAGTATATCAATTCATGCGCTTTCTTAAATGATTACTTAAAGTGTAACCACACCCACTTTACTGTGAATGGCTGAAGTTGAATGATAGGGGCTAGAGAGGAGAGTGTTTTTGATCTGTCTGACTGAAATTGAGAATGTACAACAAGAATCACAAATGCTCAGAGATCTCATGAATTATGCATGTGGATTGGACTGGGGCTTCTTTCACTTGCTCTCATCTTCTCTCCATCTCTCTTCCTTGATCACTCTGAATACTCTCTCTCTCTCTCTCTCTCTCTCTCTCTCTCTCTCTCTCACACACACACACACACACACACACACACACACACACACACACACACACACACACACACACTCTCGCTCTCTCTATCTCTCCTCTCGTGGTACTGACAAGCACAAACACACACACACACACACACACACACACACACACACACACACACACACACACACACACACACACACACACACACACACATACATTCTGGCTACATCAGTTACTGTAATA
>JAODXP020001812.1:5000-7500 GCA_027497455.2 Sardinella longiceps | reverse complement strand
CTCAGGGAGACTCAGGGAAGCCGGGTGCCATTCCTGCTCTGTGTCGCTGCACTGCACTGCACCTCAGCACAAAGCTCATTTACTGCCTCGGCTTCCTCCCGCCGCACACCCACACAGGGGTCGCCAAGCCAGCTCATTTGCTTAATGGCATCATTTCACACAACATTAATATTTTTTTGGGGAATGCCAGGCGTACAATGACAGAGGAAAAGGATCAAGGAAGAGAGAGAGAGAGAGAGAGAGAGAGAGAGAGAGAGAGAGAGAGAGAGAGAGAGAGGTGAAGAAATGTTGAGAGAGATTACAAAGGCAAGGCAAGGCAAGGCAGTTTATTTATATAGCACATTTCATACACAGTGGCAACTCAATGTGCTTCATAGAAAAAACAAAAATAAAACAGAAACCATGCCAAAAGAGCAGATAAAAAAGCAAAAAGCAAAGGCAAAAGCAATTAAAACAAACAATAGCAGCCAACAGTCAGGTCAGAAATCGTTCAAATTAAAACACAGAACAAGGGTGACATGACAATAGATGGGTCTAAAAGGCAATTAAAACAAGATTTATAAAAGAAGTAGGCAACTTGTATTGTCATGGACTAGGACTTGACAATGTAAGATAAAAGGAAAAGAGAAGGAAGTAAAGTTGAAGTATTGGTCCTGTTTTCCTGCATCCCCAAACCAAAACCTCTTCCCCCTTTTGTTTAATTGCTCAGATGATCTCTTGGTGTTAATGGAGGCACTGGCTGCCTTTTAATGCGGATCTCATTTGAAGTCGTGCCCGTTGGAGCGGGCCGAATGATGGGGAATCATTAGTCTAGTGAAATTGGCTTGGCAGGGTCGGGTTACGCCAGCTTGGCCGCAGTGAACCCACCGGTCCCCAGCTCAGTTATACAGTACAGATATGGCTCAGATATGGCTGAGATTTGGCAGCGATGTGGCTTCAGTGAACCAAGTGTTTCCCAGGTCTAAGGGGCCATTCACGCATATAATGACTATGAGGAGAACTGTAACTACGGTATAGTGATAGCATAACTCTGTCCTCATGTGAACTAAGGTCTAAAATTCAATGGTTGTTGGATTTATTTGTAATTTTTGTAAATTTGTTTATTCGGAATAATTGTTGTGAACAATTTCCAGTCAATGGTTCCCAGTAATACAGTTCCCAGTCATCCCAGTCATACGACACTGATACACCATTGATATAGCCTGGTTATGGTCCCAATACTTACAGCACTGGTGTTGGTATGGAAATCATCTGTTGTGTTTGTGGACATTATCGGATCTGTGCCTAGATCAGTGGATAATTGGGTAACACTTTTTTTTGAAGGTACCGTCATAAGACTGACATGACACTGTCATTAACTATGACATGACGTTGTCAAGAATCTGTCATAAACCCTAACACTAACCCTAACCATGACAAATACCGGGTGACACTTAGGGCCCTATTTTGATGACGCAAAGTCAACTGTTGTTTGGCGGATGGCGCATATGGTTTTGGGGGCGTGTCGGCGGCTTTTTGCAATTTTCACAGCGCAGAAAATGAACTTCGCGCCGGCGCAAAGTCCAAAAAGGTTGGACTTAGGATGCCTAATTAATCATGGGTGTGTTATGGGTGTAACACAGGCATAACCAATGACAGATCAATCTCTCATTGCCTTTAAGAACGAACAGCGCAAAGCGCCTGGTGAATTGCTATCACACCAGCTGATCTCCTCCTTGGGCATTTAAAGAAATTAAAATATTGAATACCGAGCAAGCTCACACGTCGGGTCTAGTCATAGTTAGAGCCGTAATGGGTATGATAATATTAAATTGATGTCTACAGGCTGCACAAGACACGAAGGAAGCTGATTTAGTCCCGATAGATATCTCGGAATATTCATTCGAAAGCGAAAGTAAACTTGATTCTCCATTTAACGTCCCCCCTTCTTATATCCTCACTCGTTTTCTGTTACAGGCTAATAAATTGTGGTTAACCACATCTTCCTGAGCATCATAATGATTTTCCGATTGTAATAATTATTGTTGTGGCCGTCATTGTTATGCTGGAACAAGGACTGCATTACCTATTGCGTTGTGCGTCCATAGCATTTCAGGAATGCGTGACTGACGAATGACCAGGTTTTTTCCAGTCACTGGCGGATCCCTTTCTGCGTCTGCGTCCGCCTAGCCACACCTTCGACACACCTCCGAGGACGCAAAGTCACTTGCTAGTTAGACAACGTGAATTACTTGACAGAAAAACGAACCATGCGCTCGCACAAAATAGCAATGACAGCTTGCGCGAGTCACGAAGGCATGGTGCGCCGCCTGCAAGATAGGGCCCTTAATGACAGAAGTCATGACAGGTGTATAAAGTTCATAACTTCATGACAATGTCATGTCATAGTATGACAGTGTCATGTCAGTCTTCGGACGGTACCTTTAAATAAAGTGTAACCGATAATTGAAATCAAAGATGTGTATACAATCAGATAGGTTTACAAAGGAGTTTGGCTTTT